>OVAP01000176.1:36205-46564 GCA_900406295.1 Aurinia saxatilis | reverse complement strand
TATTTCGATCAGATGGATTAACAATCTCTGATGATTGTCCGGCGAGTCTCCTTGAAGGACGATGAGGGGGAACAAATCCTCCATGAGTTTTAGCCATCTCCACGATTTGACAATCTCCACATAAAATTTTGGGATTTGATTTAAACAAAGAGATTTGGGGGAAAAAATTAGGTATTTGATTTGGCTCAATCTAGAGAGAATTTAGAGAAAAATGGAATTTGGAATTAGGGATTTGAGAATCAAATATGGGGGTTTTGGGGAACTTTGTTTGTGTAAAACGACGTCATTTTGTGATGAGTAAAACGGCATTGTTTTTGACTCAACGGAGACCGTTCACAGAGAGTTAACTCCGTAACATGATTTCTGACGGACACTTAACAATATCCCTTTAAACGTCCGATTCAACAAAAGTTTAGTACTTTATTCAAATTTAGTTTGNGTTCGATTCAACAAAAGTTTAGCACTTATTCAAATTTAGTTTGAAACTTTGATGATTAAACGGCATTTTCATAGTTGGGGCCTTAAACGTCCATTTCTGAAAGTCGGGGCCTTTTTAACATTTTTCCCGTTAAATCATATGGATTTCTCACCCCATGGTTTAGAGTGTTTCAGGCCCGCATGAGCCGCATCAGTTACCAACATTATTGGGAATTTCTTCATGTCTCAGTTCTTAAAATTATGTTTATTTGGTACTACATATCCTTTAGATATATCCCTTGATGCTCGGTTATAGGAAAACAAGTTTCCCTCGATCCATTTTTATTTTGAAAAAAAAGTAAAGCTCAAAAATCAAAAAACGTTTTCTAAAAATGTATTTTGATATTGCTTGGGTAATGCGAAAAAATGGTATGTCAATGAGTGAATTGTATATAATATAAATATTGACTCTTATTTTGTTTTCTATCTAGATACATAATATTTGTGTAATAAGATCCAGTGAGCTATCTAGCTATAAATATTGTTATCTTAATAGCTTTGAAGAATTTAAAAAAAAACAATGTGTCTCATGGCATGTGTAGATCCACCATTTTACAGGATTGTTATTTCTTATTAAGAAGATGAAGTAATGGCTATCATAGCCATTTAAACCTAATTAATTTTCTGTGTTTGCTTGGTAAGATAGCCAGATGAAATTTGATTATCTGCATCTCAAATCATTGACTATATTTTTCTTGTAAACTTTTCTAATAATACTCCTTTTGTCACCCACACTCACAAGTTACTAAAGTTTGTATGGTTTAAAGTGATATTCTCAGGACTACTTCTCTTTGTAATATAGTGGAACTATCAAAGATTTAAACATTGTGAAAGATATATAACATTGTTGTGAAATATGTTTATCAATTTGTTCTTATATTATATACAAATAGGAGACCTTAAATATTAAAACAAAACATCACTAATTTTTTTTTTTAAAGTATAACAAAATAAAACCCGCACGTAGTGCGAATATTTACCTAGTGTTATTAATAATTAAAAGTAACAAAGTAAAATCATAGAACACGAAACAGAGCAACTAAAACTATCAAGTTTCTAAAGGAAAAACTTTTCAGATGATATCACTTTTCTCCTGTCTTATCTTGTCGTGTAGTCAAGCCGGTCCACCAAGAGCGATGTATGCCTGAAATCTTCCATCTCTTGTAACATTTTTGGCAAAATCTCCAGCAAATGAGTTTAACTTACGGTTAACCTCTTGAAATATGACCATATCAAAGCTCGACATTAAGCACGAAATAGCATGAATCCAAACATTGTACTTCGTCCATAAAAGTGGTTTATTGATTGCTTCAATAGCCATGCGAAAATCGGAGGCTACTATTATGTTCTTAAACCTCATATCCCTGAGCCCTCTTGCAAGTTCCATATGATCCCTCTAAGCTCCGCTGATATTCGATCTCTAGAATATGTAAAAACTTTCCTAGTAAGAAACGAACCTCTCCTTCATGATCATGCGACACCCAAGCCGCTCCTACATGAAGTGTCTCATTTCGTCAATTAGCATGCATATTACTTTTAATGAACCCAGGAGGAGGTCGAGCCCATCTTATTTTCTCTCCAATCCGTGAGTTATAAGAGTTACCACCCGAAACCTCAACTTCCTCTTGACTAGTATTCCAAACTTCCACTTCGTCGACAACTTCTTGAACTAAAGCAGCAACATCTCGTTGTGTATGAGAGAAGATAACATTATTTCTATTCTTCCAAATCGTCCACAAAATCCATGGTAGAGCTCTTCGGGTACTTGCTGGTATATATGAATTATTTTTTAGTCCAAAATACTAACTAAAATTCTCCTCAAGTGATGAAGAAAACCCACCTGGTGGTTCAGGAACATGTGCCGAAGTAAGCAATGCCCGAGCTATATCACATTCAAAAAGTACACGAGAAATCGTCTCTATCCCTTGTGAACATAATGGACACATCAGATCAATCATCATGCCTCTATTATTGAACTGTGAGGATACCGCCAAAGCCCCTCTAAGTGCTCTTAAAAAAAATAATCGTATTTTTTGTTCTGTTTTCAAAGACCAGATGAGATTATTAAGCTCCAGGTTTTGTGAACTGACCTCCTCCCCGACCGTAACCTGAGATGAAACCATCCAATACCCACTCTTCACAGTGTAAGCTCCGGATTTAGTATATGCCCAGACAAATTTATCTTGCACGTCCCCAACGGGTAAAGACTTAATATATTTGATATCATTTGGAAGAAATAAAGATTCACGCTGCGTATGATTCCATGCCTTTGAGTCCGAAATCAAAGAAGAAACCTTCAAGTTCAGATTCATCATCATCTCTTTATTATAGGGCCGTCGAGGCTGCTTATCAAAAATCTATTTAGAAGTCCATACCTTTGTATTCTTGCCATTACCGATTGTTGTCATCAAACCTCTTTGTAAAAGTTCACAACCCATGAATGATACTCCTCCAACCATAAGAAGGTCTAAAACTTACTCCACATTCAAGGAATGAGCTATTGGCAAAATACCGGCCTTTATATAGTTGCCCTAATAAAGATGATGGATCATTCAATATTCTCCATGCCTGCTTAGCCAAAAGGGATTGATTAAAAGTAGCAAGATCTCTAAAACCCAAGCCACCCACTGCTTTAACCTTACACATTTTCTTCCAGGATATCCAATGCATTTTCCTTTTATCTGGAGTTAAGTTCCATCAAAAATTTGTCATGGCACCAACAATCTTCTCAGATTGGTATTTAGTCAACTTGAAACATGACATCGCATACACCGGCAAAGCCATTGCAACAGATTTTAACAAAATCTCTTTACCTCCCAACGAAAGAGTCTTAGCATACCAACATGTTAATCTTTTTATAAGATTTTATGTGATGAATGCTAAAAGCTGTATTTTTGAACCACTTAGACTTTCAAGAAGCCCTAAATATAAACCATCCTCGCCCTCCTTGTCAATTCCCAACAAATGGGGCATGAAACTTCGCATGTAGACATCAATATCTTTCTAAAAGTTATTGCAGATTTCTGGAAATTAATGAGCTGACCCGACGCTTCACCATACAACTTAAGACAACGTAAAAACTCAGAGCACTCTGACAAAGTGGCTTGAAGGATAAATAAACTATCATCGGCAAATAACAAAATCCTATATCGAAGGGCACTGAGGCGTGAGCTTTATACCATGTAGTTTTCCATCTGTCTTAGCTTTGTTCATAACATGAACTAAAACCTCAGCACACAAGATAAAACAAAACGGAGATAAAGAATCTCCTTGACGTAATCCTCACTCTGAAATGATATAACCATAATTCTTTTCATTTAAGCCCACAATATAGATCACTGAACTAAAAAATAGTATCATGTTTTAAGTTTATTAGAAAATCTAATGAATGGACAATTCCACACTATATCTATCTTGAAAAATCAGTCGAATGTTAAAATCTATACACCTCTGACTTACACACACAAAAAACACATATATAAAAGATGATATATGCTATGTATGGAACTAAAATGATAAAAGATCGTGGTAAAGAAAAGGATATAAATTTCTAAATAAATTATTTTTGGTAGAGCTAGTTGTTATCATTTTCTGAATGTTGAATAATATATATAATATGGTATATCCTCGTTGATAACAACTGAAATAGTTACCCAAAGGCATGTGTATAAATTCCACATTTCATCCATATGTCCATACAACGTCTTAGTTGTTTTTGTTTTGTCCCCAACTATTATGGCTTTGAATGGGGAGTTTAACCGCACTTGTTCCACATGTATATTCATCATTCATGATATTACATTTCACACTGCATCTAAAATTATTTTATGCTAATTGCACTTCTTCCGTAGTATATTTTTTTACTATTCAAACCGCACTACACCCTTATTCCGTACTTCATTCTGCACTCCCATTCGGAGCCTATATGTTTTGAATAAGAAAAGAGTAACAAACAAATCATACTTACCAACAGTGAGCTAGTAGACAAGATAACATTCACATTTCACACCACTGTTATAAGTGTTTTAAACGAGCGTGAATGAAACGCGCCGTCGGCCAAGACCAAAGTACACTAGAGAACATTAAATTTTTGTTTGCTTTCTCCTCGCTGTAACCTCTCTCCTTTTCACCCATTTAATTTCCCCTCTCCTTCCTAAACTAAACCATCTCAAATCTTTTTATATATATACTTAAAAAGTAGCCTTAATTTTAAGAATACCACAAATCTTGATTCTCCATATCCATTTCTCGTTTTTTTTCAAGAAGATGGATTCATCATCGACGTTGCTCACAAGCTACAATCAAAGATCATCTCCAAAGATGAAACCACCAAAGCAAAAAAGAAAGTCCATGACTACAACAACAACAACAAACAAACCAATCAAAGTACGTTACATATCAAACCCTATGAGAGTTGAAACTTGTGCTTCTAAATTCAGAGAACTCGTTCAAGAACTCACCGGTCAAGACGCAGCTGATCTACCACTTGAACCCTCCACCACTTTCTCCACCGTTGATCCTCGCCACACAGAGATTATTAATCACCATCCTGCACCGTTGGATGAAGAGATCAGTGAGTATTACTCACCGTTGGATGATGATGTTGTGTTTAATAATAATAGTAATAATGGTTTTTTCTCATCTGGGTTTTACAATGTTAATGCTCTAGGAAGCATTGGTTCTCTCTGAAAAAATATATTTATTTTTTTATATGCTAAGAAGCAGAAGAAAAAGAAGAAGGAGATAATCATCTAGAGTTTCTAGGGTTTTTAATGGAACCTATATATGGATATAGTAACATATATAGTGTTATTGTTTTTCTTTTGTGAATTATTTGCATTTGTGAGTATATAAACACTAAGCAGCAAATTAATTTCATTTCAAGGAAGAAATCTTTCATTTGTTTGTTTTTGTTCTTTTCTTCACAGATCATGACTTACTTATTAGGTGGGTCTATTTGTGTAATAAAGCTAATTAAAGGAGCATATCAAATTTTCGATATGATGCAAATTACTATGTAATCAGTTGGATGATCAGAAATGGAAAAAATGTTAAATCTTTTAAAGCTTGTATGTTATTGTGGATTTTCAGATAGATGTATGTGTGATGTATATGATATATCCCTTTTCATTTTTGGATTCTGGAAGATTTTTTTTTAGATGACCCCATCTCTTCATAATAGAACTAGGCAATAATACTAATAAATTACTGTTTTAATATTTTGGAATAATGTGTAGTCTTCCATGAACTTAATGCGGAACTTGAATACTTGATACAATAACTTTGTTACTATATTTAATTTAGTTTACTATACTATTTTACAAAACCACAATGTATG
Source organism: Aurinia saxatilis (assembly GCA_900406295.1). NCBI lineage: Eukaryota > Viridiplantae > Streptophyta > Magnoliopsida > Brassicales > Brassicaceae > Aurinia > Aurinia saxatilis. Next base: position 40,749 of record OVAP01000176.1, on the reverse strand, counting down.
CAGTATGTTTGAACCATTCTATACCAATCCAAAAGTTTCAAAACCAAATTAAAAAATCATCTGTTGTATTAAGTTTTTTTTTTCCAAGTTCATTTTGTTTACAATCTGTTAATAATAATATTAGAACATGTGTGAAGATAGTCATTTTGGATTCAAAATCAAACAAAGCAGCCACTTGGAACTATCTTATCTATTGACCAAAAGGATTGAGTACCGTTTTGACGCTTGTTTCGCACGGCCAATAAAACCGACCCTGTCTTTATTTGTCAACATAAATTGACCCATCAAATATTGAATTATTATCTCTATTTCTTTTTTCTTTTTTTTTTTTTTTTTTTAAACTCTCTTTTTNTTTTTTTTTTGTCAACATCTCTATTTCTATGTATTGTAAATTCGTAATACTTGTCACCATCCCTCATAAAACTTGTTAAGAAATGTAATAATGTAAACGAATTTAATGTACCTTATTGTCAATAACGTTATAACGGGACCAACCAATTCCATAAAGAGCTGTACTCGGCTGTATGATAGTACTCACATGAATATTATGTTTTTCTAACTTTTGTCGCTTGATAAAGTGTCTGGTTTTTACATGTATTAGTACATAAAGGAAATACTCTAGAAATCTAGACAAGTTTTTGTTTAATAAAACGTGTGGTTCAGTTTTTTTTTTTTCTTTGGCTGTGATAGAGAGAAAATAAAATATTTAATCCCTAAATGTACTATGTATATCATTTTCAAAATTAATCACGACAAAAAATTCTATTTGCATTATTTAGATATTCGAAACACATATTTCTTAATCTACAAAAATCATATTCTCTAATATTCAACCTCTTAATCTGGTTTAGAACCTTTTAAATCTTAAACATTGAACTAAAAGACTTCCACACATTTCAGCCTTTTCTATATCCATCAATGTTTTATTGATGAGATATAATGGAATCACATTTCTTTTTGCTACGATATTATAAATGAATGATTAAAAAAAAAAACAAATTTTCGATACCGAGAATACTTAAGGATATTTCTCCAAAAAAAAGGGGAAAAAATACTAAAGGATTTACTATTTAGCAAAAAAAAGAATACTAAAAGACAAAACAAGCTTTGGTGTCAAATAGTTAACAAGCATTAAAAGTCTTTATATGTGTTTATGAAATACTTTATGGGTTGGACAATCAATTAAAACACTTTGACAGGACCGACAAGTCTCAAATCTCGTAATCTCCTTTACCACGTCCTGTCGGTGACGACGAGTCTTGGGATGTTTTGGTTTAGGACTAAATCATTAAATGGACAACACTAATTACGGTTTAATATTTTCATGCATGTGGTTTCATTTAATCAACCAAAACTATAAAGGGTTGCTTTCAAATGGTAAATGTTTGTTACTATGGTTCATTATGTTTTTGTTAATCAGTAAATTCTCAATTTTGTTTAAGTTTACCGTGATGACACTAGTAGTAAATCTAGTGAGTTTGCTTGTCTTTCTAGCTCTTGATCTGTTTTCAAGCAAATTTGACTTTGTTCTTGTGAGACTTTGGTGTTGAATGAGATCATGAATCTTGAGAAATTTGTATTTTGAGCCGAACATACCAGCCCAGTCATGTGTTGCCGCTTATAAAGCCCATAATGTCTTGTGCTGTTGTTACTTGTTTAGTAAAGAGAACAATCAAGAAGTTTTGTTTTAGAGAACATATCACAATTCTGTTATCCTGGCTTTATTAGACAAATGGTAAGGCTAATATTCACAATTGCAAAGTTTTAACTTTCATAACATTTCGCTTACTTTTGATATTTGAGGCAAACTCATTATTAATTTATAGGTGAGCTCACTGTACTCTGAGACAAAACTTAGAAAGCAAAACTTTTACTGATATATAATAACCTTAAAAATCCAAATTAATCTTAATCAAGAATTTTTATTAGTTTCAACAAAAACATTCAACTCGGAGATAAGGAGATAGACATTGTCATGGAGCTTCTTCATTAATAGTTCCTAATGATCTTTGCAACCGAAGAATATGTTCCCAAGATCCCACTCACGAACCCAATTGCCACTATGATCGAGCTCAGAATCATCTACATCACACAACAACACAACACCGTGTTAATTTAAGAATCCGAATGCAGAAACTATCCAAATTACTTTCAAGAATTGAAATAGAGGAGACTTAAAAGTATTATGTTTTATGTACCTGTGTTCTTGTAGCTTTGTTCCCCATAATTTTCATAAAGCATAGAGCTGGCATGATTATTGCCTGAACCATACAGACATTTTGTGTAAAGACTTGTAAGTTTTGATACAAGAATATTGTTCTTAGGATATTGATAAGGAGACGAGAGACGATGAAAACTAACCACTAGTATACTGAGAAGAGATCCTATCAGAGCCATCACAAGACCTGTTGTTGAAATTAACCATTTTGCAAAACGAAATATTAATATTGAGACCATTAGGGAGCAAACCGTGTAAAAGACATGTTAACTTAGTTTTCTTACCAAAAAATGGGATAAGGAAAGCAGAACAAACAGAAGAAGCCACGAGTACAGTTCTTAGAAGAAGAAAGCACCATATGTTCTCGGAGATTCTTCCGGGTAATAGTTCCTCAATACCCCTTGCGAGCGGGTTCATCAGTAGAGCATATTTTGTAAACGGATTCACAACCTGGAAAAAGAAAAGATAAAACAGAACGTAGATGAAGTTTTAGTGTAAAATGGTACTTCCAAACATAATGGAGAGGGAAAAAAAGCCGGTTTCGGTTTCTTTACTAACCGTTGTCCATTGCGCCACTTGCGAAAAGAATTGGCCCTTTGGCATGTTTAGTGTAATCTGAGACAAGGTGGCTTCACCGAACATGAGATAACCCATGATTGCAGTTCCTCCATATATCAAGACACATAAAAGGAAACTGCAATGTAACCCAAGAAAATATTCACTGATCTCGGAATTGGAATAAAAACATCTAAAGCTTGTATGCGAGTGCTCTTTGATCGGTCTTACCATATGACCACCGCTTTGTTGAATTTGGTTTTATCAGCCATGGATTGGTATATATTAGGGAACACAGAATGGCCTGAATAACAGAACCCGTAGATACCAATGGCAAACGGTATTCCGTTCCATTTCACAGCCTGGCCAGTGTGATGAAACCCAATTCCACCCGCTGTCCCGAGGAAAAACGTGCTTACAGCTATCAAAGCGGTTGCAATAACTCCACCGGCTGTGGAACCAAATAAGCGGATTCAAGATTCTTGACCAAAGAAGCTATTTATATTAAGTTAAGAAAACAGTTGACTGTACCTGAGAGATATGAAATGATGCGAAGATCCCTCAACCAAACAGTCGGTAGGACGATGAGAGCAGTTAAGATTCCAAATATATGTATAGAGTCAATACGGATACCGAGCCAATCCAATGATGTACCGGGGAAAAGCCCGGTAAGGTTATCCCCTTCCAAAATGATGAATTCAACACAATATGACTACAAAAAAGTGGACAAAGATAGATTTAAGTAAGTTCAAGATCCTGCATATGTAAATACGGTTTAAGTCGTTGTAAGAACCATGAACTTGACACTTACATATAACTCCGTGTACAATAGCACCTGCACAAAAGACACAAAACATTGCACAAACCATAAGACTTTACAATATCCATAGAAGCAAAGCTAATGAAAACAGAACCACTGATCGAAATGGCTTTAAACTAAGAATGTTTCGATGAAGTTAGGTAAAGAACTTACACAGATAAGAATACGACCATATTTACCGAAAGCAGCTTCTCCGATATCAGGATAAGTGATAATACCGGGTTTGTTCTCAAAACATTCCTTCATTAAAGTAGCAGTGTAACAACATATAATCGCAAATAAGACAAGAATCAGCATACTTGTCCAACCAGCTTCTTTGACAGTATAAGGTGTTGAGAGAAGTCCAACTCCAGCCATTACATTAATCGCTGCAAAACCAACAAATACAAAATATGTCACACATGTTTTCTTTGATTAAGGCCAAGAATCATAAACAAGAAATACATTTTATTTTTCTTGTAGTTACCATTGAAAATGGTCTGAGTCAAGCTACATCCATATCCACCAATAGGTAATTCTTCAGCAAAAGAACCTTTATGAGACCAAACCGACTGTGTAACCGAGACTTTGTCAGGTTCTTCAGCCCTCTCGGGGAGCAGAGGAGTTTGTGACTCAACATACAGATTACTTTTGCTTTGTCTATAGAAACTTGGATTACTCTTGAGTGAACCAAAGATTGGTGATGCAGCAATCGTATAAGAATCAGTCGTTTCCCTAATTCAAACAATCAAAGTACAGAAACACAGATTATTATCAACCGGAGTATTCACACTAATGATTTGTTCTACAAAAGATTCAAGCTTCTACATGAAAAATGTAACAAAGGCCAAAATCTCAAAGAGTGCCACAGATAATGTAACAAATCAGATTATAATCAAATGGTTATTAACACTACTGATCTGTTTAACGAAAGATTCAAGCTTTAACAATCAAAATGTTACAAAAAAAAAA
>OVAP01000176.1:0-36183 GCA_900406295.1 Aurinia saxatilis | reverse complement strand
AAAAAAAAAATCTCTCTGTTTCATAACAAAATCTAAGATCATTAGCATTTATACTAACGAAAGATTCAAGATGTTAATAAAGATTTTGATGAAAAACTTGTATGAATACCTAAAACTTTGAGGCCATTGAACCTGAGAAACGAAAGTATCCTCATCCTCGTTATTATCGTCATCACCAGGGAGATCTCCAAGATCGCTTTGATCAGTGACGTCACTATCATTCTCGTACTTACTGCTATCTTCTTCTAGATCTTCTTCTTCTTCGAATGTAAACACAGCTTTTTTCTTCTCCTCCATTATTGGAACAACAAAAACCTCACAACTCTAAAGAAAATAATCGATCTCTGAGAAGAAAAAAGGTATCCAAAAGTTAAAAAATCTCACTGAACAGGAAAGTTAAAAGTCTTTTGATTTTTTAAGGACAGAACAGAAGAGAAGAGAGTGGGTTCGAGAAGTTTGCAGAACAACAACAATAGTCTTGTTTTTGTTTTTGTTTTTGTTTCTTCTTTTTTTGGTTTTTCGAGACAACAATGATTTTGACTGACTCTCTCTCTCTCGGAGCTAGCGAGTTGTTGGCTAGTTATAAGGCGGGAAATGGTGACGTGGCAACGACGATGGAGACTAGAGAGATTAGAGATTAGAGAAAGAAAGTTAAAGAGACATTTTTGGGGTGATGACTAGTATTTGAGGTGTCACATTGATTACATGATATCTTACATTCAAATTCTGATAGTTTTTAACCTTTTAAAAACATAAATCCTATACCTATATCGTGGCACTGATTGGTTACATTAATAGTAAAAGTAATATTTATTTTGTAACCAATTAAACTTAGGTTCCACAAAAGTAAGCATTATAAAATAAAGAGTATTATATTTGTTTACAAAAATAGGGCCTTAACCATATATACTTATTTTTAACTCATTAATCCATCTTTTTAGTTATTTTGACTAAAATATCCTTATTTAAATATTAGAATTTAAAAATCTTAAACCCTAAAATCCTAAACCCTAAAAAATCTTCTCACTCCTAATAAACTCTAACATCCTCAAATATAAATCATAAATCCTAACAATTAAACCCTAAAAATTAAGGGGTTTAACCACATATACCCATTTTTAATCTCATTAATCACATATACTCACCTTCTTTCCTTTTAGTTATTTTTCTTATAAAAAGTTTAAAATACCCATATTTAAATATTAGCTATCTATGGGGTTTTAAGGTTTAGGATATAGAGTTTAGGGTTTAAAAACCCTAAACCCTAAAATCCTAAACCCTAAAAAGTCTTCCCACCCCTAATAAACCCTAACCTCATAAAATATAAACCCTAAATCCTAACAATTAAACCATAATAGTTATTAAAAATTACACCCGTTTATAAGAGTTAACCCTAAATCTTAAATCCTAAGAAAATCATAAACTCTATAATTTTACTAAACCTTAAATTCTAAAATTCTAAATCCTAACAAGTATGTTATTTATAATGAAAAATAGCTTTTGTAAACGAAGGGTATAATGGTATTAGAATAAAAAAAGTGGATATATGTGATTAAAAAAAGAGGTGTGATTATATATGGTTAGTGGGTATGGAAAGTTCGGTATATTTATCATTCTCTCAAAAATTAAACCTTAAGTTTATAAGGGTTTAACCCTAAATAATAAACACTAAGTAAATCATAAACTCTATAATTTACTAAACCCTAAATCCTAAAATCATGAACCCTAACAAATATATCATTTATAATGAAAAATTGTTTTGGTAAATGAAGAGTATAATTGTATTAAAATAAAAATGGGTGAATATATGTGATTAAAAAAAAGGTGTAGTTATATGTGGTTAATGACTATGTAAAGTTGGGTATATTTGTCATTCTCTTGTTAACAATATAATACTCTTAATTTTATTTTTAGAAAATGAAATACTCTTTGAAAAAATAATAATAAAGAGTATTACATTTTTTTCCGTCTAATAAGATTTTATTAAACATCTAAATTTTTACACAAAATCCATCGACGGCGGACACAAACCGTCCCCGTAGTCCGAAAGCTAGCCAAATAAAAAGGGCCACCACATCTAACCACAACACAATTACAAAATGCATTCCAACTTTGAAGACAATGAATAAACCGCGAAGTAAGGGAATCTTGGACACCAAAGTTGGAGAAGAACCAACCTAAGTCTACTATACAAGGACAGCAGAGAGAGCAACCCAAATCGAAAGCTAAACAAGAGGAGACGAGAAGAAGAGTTAAGATGGGAGCTAAACAACGACCGGTCTTCAAGTCTACACATAACCTTGAACCTCTTTCTACTGCTAAAGTCAACCTAGACTAAGCCAACGAGGGAAAGCTAAAGAGCACACACTTATTGCTAAAAAACGGTCGAGAGCTACCAAAAGTTTAAAACTCTAAAACTTCTCAGAGATCTAGCTTAACCGATTCCAAATCCACAACACTTCCCATCTACCATTGAATCTAAGCAAGAGAAGCAACCCGTTGTAATTGTGCAAAGTATGACCGGAGTTCTAGACGCTAGGTAAGGAAAGGCAAAGGCGCTTAATAAAAGATGCTAATCAATCTAACACAAGGAATTGAACACCTCGAGGACCAATTAGACAAAATAACGAAGAGAGAAAGCTGAAGGAGCCCAGAACAAACCAAATTATCCCGTTGACGAGAGCTTCAACATCCGACTCCATCCTCAATTAAGCTCCCCTGAAACCCTCCTACTAGACACAGGATCCCGATCTTGTTCCGAATAGAGTTGCATGTGAGTGAAACGACATGGACACGGCTTGAATCAGAAGAAAGCTTCGCCGAGAAACCCGACGCGCCTCTTCCACGAATCAAACCAGTACCATCTCGCGAAAACTCCCACATCTCTACAAAGCCTATATCGGAATTAGCCGCAAAGAAAAGAACGAAAAAGAAAGAAACTGGGGGAACCGGTGGCGGATCGAGATTCCGACCACCGGTTCCAGACGGTTGTTTCTTTGTAAATTGATGGTACAAATTAATTTTTTGAATAGTACAAATGTAAGGCTACTGTAGTAGGGTAATACAAAATATAATCAATGGTTTACTATTATTATTTTTCAACAAATTATTGATTAGCTAATTTAAAAGAAAAAAATATTGATTAGCTTTTATTTTCCTAAGATATGAACTATATATTTTCGAAATTATTCTAAATGTATTCTTAAACATTTAAATGTATCGGTGGTTTATTCTCTAATAAAAAATATATATATATATATACTTTTTTTATCGTCTGGTAGTTTTATTAATAATGAAAAGTAACAAAGTAAAAATAGAGAACACACAAAGCAGAACAACTAAAACCATCAAATTTCTAAAGAAAAAAGATACGAAAACTAATTTAGTGACATATATTTTGACTAATCTACCATTTCTATTTCACTCTTGAGTACTTATTTTGATCCAAAAATGTTACTTCCTAGAAATCACTTTAGCTACATACCTTCGCTAAGTTAATTCTATTATTAATTCTGTTTTTAATATTTTAAATTTTTGAACCAAGAAATAATAACATGTAATATAATCTCTGTAAAATATTATTCGATCACGCGGGTTTTAAATTTGACTGTGGTGTTTTTTCGGTCAATCTAGCTACATAGTAGTATTATTTAAGGAGTGAGAAGTCTCTCATTCTATATAACTTTTGTCCAAACATATGTAATTGCAGAGTTATGATACAATCAATGCATTAGGATTGATATAATTGCATTCAATATTGTCCATGTGTAGTGGCAGACTGGCAGTAGTACTATAATGTTACTAATTGGTATTTAAATTCGTATTATTATCTTACTACATCTATTTGTACCGCTATCTTCCACACTTTCTATATTTGTTATCTTTAATTTGTTTACCATCATTTTAAAAAAATCAGTCATAGCATGCATGTGATATAATTTAAATGTTGGAAAAAGATATACCATATATATAAATATATTGGGCTAATGTTGTGTTGTATATTCGATTTCGAATATGATGATATATGTTGTCGGTAAATTTATGATTATCATTAAATTACCGTCACTTCATTTCTAATTAATCTATAACACAAAAGAGAAGACCATGCATATAGAATTTTTTAAAACTAATCCGAAACACACACACACGAAAAAACAAACAGAACCATGCATATAAAAGAATTAGGAGTGTAATTATTATGAATATCGCTGGATTCTTATGCTTAGTACTTGCTTAAAACTCATTCGTCGCTCTGAATCTTAATGTCCCATTAGAGTCCAAATTAAGAAAAAACAAAGAAAAAAAAGAGGGAAGATTTGGGTGACGCGACGTCTACGAAGGAATGGGGTGTAATATGTAATCTTGTCAGTAAACAGAACATACAAAATACGTTATATCTGTGTCCGTGGCATGTGGATTCTCCAAGTTCCAAGCTTCATATGGTTGTTTTCAATTTAATAATTTATCTCTCTTATGACACAACACAAGTGTATGTTATTTTGGTTAATTGTCTCCTATAGGCTTTGAAACCTCGGTTCGTACCAAAACAAAAAGAGTATCTAAGATTCGTTTTCCACTTCCTTGATATTTTGCAAATCATGGAGAGTCTCTTTCTTACAAATTACAAATTAGAATATGCTCATGGTATATATGTAAGGTTTGGCTTTCAAAAACCATATCATGAAGATATTTATTTTACCAAAAAAACGAGCTATAGTGTGACCAGTTAATGTTGAGATATATAATACAGTAACTTGACTAATTCTTTTATAGAACTGTGAACAAAAGAAATTAAATATTATCTTTTATAAATAAAAAAAGGGAATAAACTCACTTTTTTCTTGATCCTTATGGTGGAGTGTCACGTTACCGGTACGTGGCTTCTCGATCAGGCAATGCCAAGATACTGAACCCACCCCACAAGTCACAAGTCACAAGTCACAAGTCACGTCTCCAACATTTTGGTCCTCAATATTATCTTTGAAACTTGTTACAATATGAAACAAAAAAAAAAGATAGAGAAAGAAAGAAAGAAGTCATCACAATATGGGTCAAGCCCTCAACACCGGTACGTTCCTTTCTCCTCCAAAGCCACACGTCTTTTAATGAATGATCTTTCAAAACTTATATACATATATCTTGAATTAAATAAAATATCGTATTTGATAGTTTTATGTTTTACTTTTTGCACTTATAATGGAATGAAGCAAAAGGGAATTTAGAGGTAAAAGGAAAAGACTTAGAAACTATGGCAGAGAATTGCTACCGTAAAAGTGTCGAAGAGAAAAATGACGATCATGAATGGTCCTTTGGCGATTTCTATCGTACTGTGGCTGAAGCTGTTGAGTAAGTTCGATTATTCTTACTAATTTTGTTACTTTATATGTATCACAACCATGGCATAAGTAGTTTTATTGTTTGATCTAGTTTGGGTTAGAGTATAAACCATTTTGCATTTGTTCATACAATCATTTTCACTAAGGATTCGTTTTTCTGATTTGAATTTGGGTATTAAAACTCTTCTCTGTTTTTTTTTTTCTTCTGGTCGGTTAGTAAGTAAACGCTATATATAATTTAAAATCACAAAGTCGAGCCAAGTAGTCGGCATCCAAAATTATGCAATGATATTACATGTGATGTGACTAGACTTATTTATCTATTCCTCTTTATTTATGTGTTGTGACAGAGAAATTAATAGAAGACTAGGTGGTACACAACTTAAGGTGCCAAGTGTTGAAAAATTACAAGAAGCTTATGAGGTAAAAAGTCTTCTAAATTTTATTTCATTATAATTATAGTTTTCTTAATGATTTAATGTTAATTAATGGTATCTTGGGTACATATCTGAAGCAACAAGGACATTATATAGATCAGAATCTAACAAAAACAAAGCAAAAATAAAAAAAAACAGATCTTAGTTCTGCCATTAGGAAGAAACCAAAAATAATTAGTTACATTGTTAATCACATGATTACATCTCATTGTTTAGTTATGCACACAAAAGTATAAATTTAACAGAAAGATAATATAGATCCGTACATCCAAGATCATTATGTAATATAGTCTCTTGATAAACGTCACTAAATTTAGAATTTTTAGACCAAGTTTTAGGGTGTTAAACTTGATACGGTTTTTTACAATTAACTCTTTATTTTTGGAGATAAGTTAATCTGCTGGCGTAGTCTTTGTATTTACTTTATAGTCGCCGACTATTGTATACTTGTGTTTGGTTTTAATAAAATTCCAGTGTTAAAAAACTAAAAACGCCACTCAATCAAACATTTTTTTATTATTATAATAAATTGCCATTGATCATGTCATCAAAATGATGAACAAATAATGTCCTTGTATTGAATTTTGAAGTTAAAATTACAATTATAAAGCACTAAGGCCCAACTACAGAAGCCCAAATGCTTTTTAAAGAAATTATACACAAAATGTGTTATTGGTTATGTCATAAACTTTCATTTCAAATGTATTAACGCGCCTAATGATTATATGATCCTTCTTCGTCTGTAGCAGAGACACAATCTTGGTCAAGGCAAAAAGCTATCAAAGGAAGAGTTTCAGAAGCTTCTTCAAGAGGTTTTAATCGGAGCTGGTTTCACCGGCGTCGGAGGAGTGAAAGAGTTTCTATTCTTCATCTTCGGAGTTCCTGCTTTCGCCGTCTTTCTCAAGAACCGTATAGCTCCGACGTCGATTCCTAATGATTTGTTTATCCCCGCCGTTACTTCCGCCACTGTCTTCATCCTCGCTAAATTTAACAAGATATGATTCTCTATTTATTTGATTTTTCTTTTCTTTTTTTCAGCTTTGGTTTGGTTTGGTTTTATGAATTTGTGTTTGGGGATTTGATTTACGTGTTTGTGAAACCCATTTGGGAAAAATGTTAAATTTGAGGTTAAAGTTTGGTCTTTTTGAGTTTATTTGGTTGGTTGAATAAATGCACTTGAGTTGTTCGATGAAATGCGTCAATGAGTTTGAGTTTAGCTTAATGTTTCATTCCGGGTTTGCTTATTTGATGAACTTAACCTGAGTTTGAGTTATCTCTGTTTTGTGATAATAGCTGCTAACAAATTCAATTGGAGAACTTATTCGTCAACTTTCAATTGTTGTTTCGTTTTAGAATTATGTTTTTTGTATGAGAGGAGGAAGATGGCTAAAAATAGAGAATTTGGGGGTCTTGTTTGTTTCTCTAAATTTCAAGGCATTCATTGGTTTGAGGATATGAATGAGTCATATGACAAATTTAGTTTGTCAAAACTGATAAGAAAAGATGAAATCTCGGAGACATTTTTTCCCTTTTAACTCTTTTTTTTTACGACCATTAGTTTTTCTCTCTTTTTCTTTGTTTGGTTTGGAACATGATTCAGAATTTTTTTTGATCTAACAATGCTGCTATCTGAAAGAAAAAGTAAGCTTTTTTTTGCCTCCGACTCGATTACATTGAGATCACAGAAACTCACAGAGGCAAAAGAAAATGACCAGTGATACATGTGTGTTTGTTTTCTTGAGTATCTGTACATGTTTAGGATTGGTATCCAGATAAAAAACATACATATTCTCTGAGGGAATGTTTTTAGGTACTAATAACATATAAGTTTTTAGATAGAGATTTCTTTACTTTAACACAATGAGTAAGGACCAAAGCTACGTTTTAAAAGCATGGGAGGTGACCGTGCGAAAGACTCAGCAAGCGAAGAAGCGGGCAAATAACGTTTTCGGAACAGCATCGGTAGCTCCACAAGTAGATCCACATATAGATAATGATACTACAACTGATGAGAATGACGATGAGACCAGCACTAATGCGAGCAGCACAGAGGAAGTCTACCATGCCGAGAGAGTACTTCCCAATGGAGACTACTACACAGGGCAATGGTATGATAGCTTTCCTCACGGGCATGGAAAATACCTCTGGACAGACGGTTGCACGTACATTGGTGAATGGCACAATGGGAAAACCATGGGGACTGGAAAGTTCGGGTGGCCATCTGGTGCCTCATACGAAGGAGAGTTTAAAAGTGGTTACATGGATGGTATTGGCACATACACAGGTCCAAGTGGAGATGCTTATAAAGGTCAGTGGGTGATGAACCTGAAGCATGGACATGGCGTCAAGAGTTTTGCAAATGGAGATGCGTATGATGGTGAATGGAGGAGAGGTTCACAAGAAGGTCAAGGAAAGTACCAATGGCGCGATGGGAGCCATTACATTGGAGAATGGAAGAATGGTACAATCTATGGCAAAGGGACTTTTGTTTGGCCAAATGGAAATAGATACGATGGATTTTGGGATGAAGGGTTTCCTAGAGGAAATGGGACTTACAAATGGGATGATGGGAGTTTCTACGTAGGCCATTGGTCTAAGGATCCAGAGGAAATGAATGGTACCTATTATCCTTCAGGAAATGAAGGGAATCTTGGATGGGACCCTAAAGATTTGTTTAATATTCTGAGTGAATACACGATTTGTAGTGGAGAGAGGGTTCCTACGTTGCCTTCACAGAAGAAGCTATCTGTTTGGAATTCTTCCAAACGTATAGAGAAGCCTAGGAGAAATTCAGTTGATGGGAGGGTAAGTGTGGGAGTAGATAGAGCGTTTGAGAAGATGAATATGTGGGGTACTGAAACCAGTGAAGGAGGTGCCGACATGAGGAGGGATTTGGATGCAGAGTTGATGAGATTGGACGCTGAAGGCATTCGGAGCTTGAAGTCGAGCCCTGTGCCTATGAAACTGCCAAGGGCAGGGAGGAAGCAAGGGGAGACAATATCCAAAGGCCATCGCAATTACGAGCTTATGCTTAATCTTCAACTAGGAATCAGGTATATATGAGGACAATGTTATTTGAATTCTACAGTGTGATATTTGTTGGTTTATATATAAACAATATTTGTGTTTTGGTGTCATGTTTAGTGATTTTGTTTCCACAGGCATTCTGTTGGAAGACAAGCTCCAGTAGCATCTCTTGATCTGAAGCCTTCGGCTTTTGATCCAAAAGATAAGATATGGAGAAGGTTTCCGCGTGAAGGAACCAAGTACACACCTCCACATCAATCGACTGAATTCAAATGGAAAGATTATTGCCCATTAGTTTTCCGGTTAGACCCCAAAACCCTCTACCCTTTTCTGACATTGCTATTAACTCTGTCTTGCTTCCTCTTAACATGTTTTGGTTATGATTTCATTTTCCAGGAGCTTGAGGAAGCTATTCAAAGTAGACCCAGCTGATTACATGTTATCGATCTGTGGGAATGACGCCCTTCGAGAATTATCATCCCCTGGTAAAAGTGGGAGTTTTTTTTACTTAACAAATGATGATCGTTACATGATCAAAACGATGAAGAAGTCGGAAACAAAAGTGAGTTTTTATTTCTTGACCAACGGCTTGAAAGTGCTTGCTTGCTATATATAAATGAGTATTTGGATTGCATATATGAACTGTTTCTTTTTGTTTTTCTTGCTGTAGGTGCTTCTGAGGATGCTTGCAGCATATTACAACCATGTTCGAGCATTTGAGAACTCTTTGGTTATTAGATTCTTTGGTCTACACTGTGTAAAACTAAATGGACCAACCCAGAAGAAGGTAGATACAAAACATCAACACTTAATATGGCATGGCTTTTGAAAGGATTGGTTTGGTGTTATATCTCTCTTGGTCTGCAATTAATGCAGGTGCGGTTCGTCATAATGGGTAATCTGTTTTGTTCCAAGTACTCTGTTCACAGACGCTTTGATTTGAAAGGATCTTCTCTTGGCCGCACAACTGACAAACCCGAATCAGCAATTGATTCAAACACGATCTTGAAAGACCTTGATCTGAATTTCATCTTCAGATTACAGAAAGTATGGTACCAGGAATTCATCAGGTAAAAAAACATCATACTCTACTCTTCCTTAGTCAGTTGTTGCTTGTTTCATTTCTCACTACTCACTGTTCATATTACAGGCAAATAGATAAAGACTGCGAGTTTCTGGAACAGGAGAGAATCATGGATTACAGTCTTCTTGTTGGAATTCACTTCAGAGAAGCATCAGTGGCTGGAGAACTGATCCCTTCTGGAGCTCGGACGCCTATAGGTTCGCTTTTGTCAAACCAAAGAATTTTATATCCACCAGAAAAATGAATCATTCATGGAAGCAAAAAGATTGTTTTCTAATCTATACAGGTGACACTGACGAAGAAACAAGCCATCGTCTTTCTAGAGCAGAGGTTGATCAGCTTCTCTCAGATCCCTCAAGGTAAGAGACCACTTACAAACACTTATAAACTAAATACATAAACACAGAAACATTGATGGATATGGTTGTGTAACTTGTGTTGTTGCAGGTGGGCTAGTATTAGACTGGGGACAAACATGCCAGCGCGAGCAGAGAGAACGATGAGAAAAAGCGAGTTTGAGTCTCAGCTTGTAGGAGAACCTACTGGAGAATTCTACGAAGTGGTGATGATATTTGGCATCATTGACATTCTTCAAGATTATGATATTAGCAAAAAGCTTGAACATGCTTATAAGAGCATGCAATATGATGCTTCCTCTATCTCCGCGGTTGATCCACGACTATACTCGAGGCGTTTCCGTGATTTTGTCTTCAAGGTCTTCACTGATGACAGTTGAGAATGATTCTATTGTTTTTTGGGAACGTTTTAGGATTCTTTGGTCCCAAGGACAGTCTAATTCACATACAGTATACTTCACGTATGAAATGTCACTCCAATTTTGTTTTTGTTTGTTTCAATTTATAGATCTTTCTGAAATTGTTTTTGACTTTACAAACAGTTGAGTTGAAGCCATAGCACTGCATTTTCTTAACTTTTATTACAAACCTTTTTAATGTGAAAAAATGATTTTCTTGTTTAGAAATTCTTGTATATAAATTGGTTTATATGATTTGCAGTATAATTCCAAATGTGATTGATTCTGTATCTCCAAAAGATTCAATTCACAGCTAAAAATAAACACGAGTGGTTGGTTTTAAGAAAATAAAAAAGATTGTGGAAATAATTGTTTTCANTTTTTTTTTTTTTTTTTTTTTTGGTCAGGAATTTTCATTCTTTCCTGTTTCCTCTAAAAATTGAAAGTTTCTCTGTCTGGCAATGGGAGGCTGAACAAGACAGCAAATCAAAATTTATAAAATATACACAACTTTGGGTAATGTAGTTACGTAGGTGATGATGATATTTTTTGTATTTTTCAATAAAGAAACAGAGTTTTAAAGATTCCAATAATTGTTGTAACGTGTAAATAATAAGTTCTAACACTCGCTGTTGTTGTCGTTTTGTGTGGTCAGAAATATTCAGAAAGAATCTCTTGTTTCCTTCTCCATACTGTCCCCACCAATTAAATCTGCGACTCTTCAAAACGCTATATAATTACTGTTATTAATCTAGTGATTATAAGAGATGATTACACGATTCATGAATTGGAACCAAAACACTTTTTTTTACTTATTAAATTCTGATTCAACCATTAAAATAGTCTTTACTTATTCAATTGTCTCTTCGCTTCTACATGCGTCACCAAAACGCAACCGCTAAAACATTAAGCGATCACGTTTGTGGCCAACAAAAGAAGTTGAAATACAGTAGTCACTTTTTACAACACGCACCAACCAAAAAAAAAGCGATCGGCGATTCGAATCCTCCTTTGCTCACTGATCACACTCACCGTCTCCTTCTCTAAGCTCGTACGGTTGGATTCTCTCTGAGATTCCGGTGCACCGTACACTTCACTGTAGTGAATCAGTCCCTCTTTACTTCCCATTTTGACTTTTGAAAATAACGGCAACAGTAGCAGCAGATTTCGAAAAAATCCGATTTGATCGCTTTCTTCTTCAGTCGTTTTTCATGGCGTTGCAATCTCCTGGAGTCGCCGGAGCTTCGTCTTCAGTTTCGCGGCTTCTTTCTTCGTCGGCGAAGTTGAGTTCGAGTAAGAGTCTTTTCTCTGTTGACTTCGTTGGATCTTACTGTATCTCCAAGGGGACGAAACGGCGTAACGAAGTCTCCGGGTTTCGTGGATACAGTCCACTGTTAAAGTCTTCTCTGAGGTCTCCGTTGTCGGCGAAATCGGTTCTGGATTTTGACCGGAGCACCGTCGGTGATTCTTCTTCTGATCTGAAACCTCAGGTAATCGTAGCTGTGTGCGATTTGTTGTTGAGTTGGTAGGTAGAAGCGTGAATATGCATCTATCGTTGTTCTAGGTTTTTGTGTATATTGTGTTTTTGTTTTGAGACTTGAACTTGAAATTGAGCTTTTGGATTTGGTTATTTGTAGGTGGCTAACTTGGAAGATATATTATCTGAAAGGGGAGCATGTGGAGTAGGGTTTATTGCGAATTTGGAGAATAAGGCGACGCATAAAATTGTGAAGGATGCTTTAATAGCACTTGGTTGTATGGAACATAGGGGAGGTTGTGGTGCTGATAATGATTCTGGTGATGGTTCTGGAGTGATGACTTCCATTCCTTGGGATTTATTTAACGAATGGGCTGAGAAGCAAGGTTTGGCTTCTTTTGATAAGTTGCATACAGGTGTGGGAATGCTGTTTTTACCTAGTGATGACGAGACTAGGAAAGAAGCCAAGAAAGGTGAATCTAGAATAGTTTTAATGCATATTGATTGTGGATTGCTGCTCTGATATCAACTCCAAGTTATAGTATTTTCTCTACTTAAACATGTAATATCTTCGTTGCTAAATAATGATTGAATTTTTTCTTCAGTAATTACAAGTATTTTCGAGAAAGAGGGGCTGGAGGTGCTTGGATGGAGGGATGTTCCTGTAGATCCGAGCATTGTCGGTCATTATGCAAAGAAGACAATGCCAAAAACGGAACAGGTCTTTGTTAGAATTGTCAAAGAAGATAAAGTAGATGACGTTGAACGAGAGCTTTACATTTGCAGGAAGCTGATCGAAAGAGCAGTTGCTTCTGAAAATTGGGCCTCTGAGCTCTACTTCAGCTCCCTGTCTAACCAGACCATTGTTTACAAGGGAATGCTTCGTTCAGAAGTTCTTGGGTTATTTTACAACGACCTTAAAAATGATCTTTATAAAACCGCTTTTGCCATCTACCATCGAAGATTCAGCACAAATACTAGTCCTAGATGGCCTCTTGCTCAACCGATGCGGTTTCTTGGACACAATGGGGAGATCAATACCATACAGGTTATGCTTCTCTTTTGGTCTATAGGGTTTTTAGATCTAAGAGTAGTCTAGGATCTCTCACTGAAACCAAACCTTTTTTGCAGGGGAACCTAAACTGGATGACATCTCGAGAAGCATCTTTAAGATCGCCTGTTTGGCATGGACGTGAAAATGATATTCGACCAATTAGCAATCCAAAGGCTTCGGACTCCTCTAACCTTGACAGTGCTGCTGAAGTAAGTGTCATGTAACCTCTCAACTGTTTACCCATTGTGATTCTCTTTATGATATCTACTTTTGGAGAAAAGAAGAAGAATTCTCTTGCATTTGGAACTGAAACATAAAAGCAATAGTGATATTTTGCTTACATAGAACTTTTCTGACTGTTGACACGGAAAAATACTTGTTTGGCATGTAACAAGCAATTCAGACAAAAGGCAACTCAGCTTGCAAGTATATACATTTTTTAGAATGACCTCGTTTCCTAGGCTATTGACTTATTTTTATTGCTGTTAGAGTTCAGTGTATTTATATTACCGAGGTTATGCAGCTTTTGATAAGAAGTGGCCGCACTTCAGAGGAATCTCTTATGATTCTTGTGCCAGAGGCATATAAAAATCACCCGACCTTGATGATTAAATACCCTGAGGTATTGCGTCATGTTTGCTTTTTAGACTATTATGGATACTGGCAAGTGCTTCTCTTATCTGCTTTTTCAACTGTAGGCTGTAGACTTTTATGATTATTACAAGGGCCAGATGGAGCCCTGGGATGGACCTGCATTAATATTGTTCAGGTAATTTTTTCATGTGCGTCAGATTTAGCTTTCTCTTTCCCTTATGCCGCTAAAATTTATTTAACTAAGAAAACGGATTACTTATAACGATCTAGAAGGATCTAGAAGGCTTGTAAGTCTTGATCTTTCAGATCTTTTCTATTTTTCTTATAAAAATGTCCACAATTGTGGACAAATGGCGGGTAAATGACCCTAAGCGATTTTTTCACTCAAAGGTGTAGCTAGTTTAGCTAGGAAGTGTGTCTTTCTTTCTTCTGCTTTCATATTCCGAACTTCATCACCTTGTCCTGTTTGTGCAGTGATGGAAAGACTGTTGGAGCTTGCCTTGACCGCAATGGACTTCGTCCTGCTAGATATTGGCGGACAAGTGACAATGTTGTCTATGTAGCCTCTGAGGTGCGTTTTGTCTTTTACTCTGTGTGCTTGTTCAGTATCTAAGCATGGTGTAATGATTGCCAGCAGATGATTGGGCATATGCTTGAATCTTAAAGCTTTGGTTCTACAGGTCAGAAAACCAATTCGTTTAATCGAGAGTTTCTTCGTCTTCCTTTCTTGACATAACAACCAACTATTTTTTTGAGACATGATGACAAGTATATAATAGTTTATTGGTGATCGTTTGGTGTGAAATCTGGGAGTGTTTTAAATTCCTTAAAGGAAACCAAGAGTTTTCCTTAGAAACCGAGTTAATCTGCAAATCAAGATAGCAAATTGATTAGGATAAAGAGGGACTCTGGTATCCATTTTGTTTTTATTATTGGTTGTATAACGTTGCTAAGTCATGCCTTTTATACAGGTTGGAGTTCTTCCAATGGATGAATCGAAAGTCATCATGAAGGGTCGTCTAGGACCTGGCATGATGATATCTGTTGACTTAGAAAGTGGACAGGTTGGTGCACCAGACCGTGGTTGATATTTCTCTTTATTTTGAGAGAGTCTTGTATATAATTTTGGTTTCTGTTGTTGATATGTGAAAATTTCAGGTCTATGAGAACACAGAGGTAAAGAAGCGGGTTGCATCCTATAACCCATATGGAAAGTGGGTTAGTGAAAACCTGCGACAGCTGAAGCCTTCCAATTTTTTCTCATCAGCAATCATGGAGACTGAAGAGACCTTAAGACTCCAACAGTAAGCCTTTCTGTTTCTCCTGTTTATGCATTCATCATATGGTGAAGTTTATCTGAAATCAAAGTACTTAAAACTTTTCATAACTGTTTTTCTCTTCTTGTTGCACAAAAAAACTGCTTTTATCTTGTTGTGTTCTTGGCATGTATCTGTTTTGGCTCCAATTTACGAGCTTCTTTTTTTGTCCTCTGATCTTCCTTAGACTTAAAAGCAACTGTTATAAGCAACTGCAGAAAACAGGAACAAAAATTCAGTAAACATTCAAAAAATTCAGATTAGCTATGCAACAACAAAAGATAAGAGAGTCTAATCTTCGGGATATTATCGTTAGCCTCTGCAGTTTCTCAGCTTTACTAGCTTCAGGAATATTTCAGGGGCTAACGCTAATATCGCTAGTTTTGACTCTCTTATCTTTTCTTGTTGCAGAGCTTTGCTTTAAGTACAAACTTCATCAAATGTTTTCACCAGCAATATTCAATGATTTTGCTTTTGGTAGATACTAATAGGTTTTTTTCTGATCAAGGCACTAATTTGGTTTTCCATGGTATATTTTACTTTGAGGGACTAGGGCGTTTGGCTACTCGAGCGAAGATGTTCAAATGGTAATCGAGTCGATGGCTGCACAGGGAAAAGAACCGACGTTTTGCATGGGGGATGATACTCCGGTGGCAGTTTTGTCTCAGAAGCCGCATATGCTTTATGATTACTTCAAGCAGCGGTTTGCACAGGTTTGTTTTTCTCAGTGAAAAGGGACAATTCAAACTGCTTGTTAGTTCTCATCTAGGTTAACTACATACATTGATTTGTCTTAGTAGATCAATGAACTGCCCTTGAATTTGGTTCTCTTTGGTTCCTCACATACATGATGTACCTACAGGTTACAAATCCAGCTATTGATCCTCTTCGAGAAGGATTGGTCATGTCACTTGAAGTTAATATTGGAAAGCGTGGAAATATATTGGAGGTTGGGCCTCAGAATGTTTCACAGGTCAGTGTGCTTAAATTTTGGATCTTGTGCTGGCCTAGAAATATTTGTATTTGCAAAATTTCATATTCATTAAGACTTGTTGTTTCATGATTAGGTTGTTTTGTCTAGTCCTGTACTAAATGAACGGGAGCTTGAGGGTTTGCTCAGCGATCCGCATTTAAAATCTCAAGTCTTGCCCACATTTTTTGACATACATAGAGGAGTTGAAGGATCTTTAAAGAAGGCTCTTCTGAAACTCTGTGAAGCTGCAGATGAAGCTGTTCGCAATGGTTCCCAAGTGCTTGTTCTCTCAGACAGATCTGATAATCCGGTACATACAGCTTTTCGAGTGTATGCATTTATTTGTGCTTTTAGTCTTTTAGATGTATGATATGTAATGTGTGATTACCACCTTTTACATTAGTGTTCTGGTCTACCCAGTGTACTCACAGTTATGCTCTATAGTACGCAACATTATTACCTTTGCTCACGAAAATTAGAACTGATTAGGAAAAGAAAGTCAAGTTTGCGTTTATATTTTACCTGTTTGTTAGGTTTAATTGTAAGCGTACAAGTTTTATTATTGCTGGTTGCATTGTTGGTTTTTTGTTAATAAATTGCTATGAACTACCATTGTTGACATCCTTACGACGGTGTTCTTTTGCTCGTGTTTAGTCTTCGTAGTTTTCATTTTTGCTTGCCTTTCCTGTATCAGGGCTGAACTTGACAGCTATTTTTTTTTCTAGCTATCTTTATCTATTTGTAAATTCACTTATATTTTTTTTTGTCTAATCCAGTGGCCTGTCCCTTTTTCAGGAACCAACTCGACCTGCAATTCCAATATTGTTGGCTGTGGGTGCTGTTCACCAGCATCTGATCCAGAATGGTCTTCGGATGTCAGCTTCCATAATTGCAGATACAGCTCAGTGCTTTAGTACGCATCACTTTGCCTGTTTGATTGGATATGGAGCAAGGTTTCTACTTTTCTTTTTCATTGAATGTTTCACCCTGTTAGGCTGTTTCATTTCGTGCGAAAGCAAGTCATGTGGAATTCTTGCATATTTTATTTTCTCTTTTGGTCATTATTACCACAAGTTAGCACCTTCTAGAATAAGCTCATGTTTATTCTTATGTAGTTAATAATACGCTCGTACTCGTAATTTCAACTTTGTGAGCTGAGAGATGATTTGAGGGTGCTTTTCTCAATTGGTATACGTTGCATCAACTAAAAATGATACAGTTCCATGCCTGTGACCATATTTCAGTGCTATATGCCCACACCTAGCACTGGAGACATGTAGACAGTGGCGTCTGAGCAACAAGACCGTGAATATGATGAGAAATGGAAAAATGCCTACTGTAACTATAGAACAGGCTCAAAAGAACTATCGCAAGGTCAGGCACTTTTATGGTTCTATTCATCGAAATTTTATCTAAAGTGCTGATACGCCATTTCGATCTCTTGCTTGCATGCTTGTATTGTTTGCAAATCTGAATGTAGTTTATCCCTGTTGTAACACTACGTCGTTATAAGTAATGGAAGAAAGGTATCCTAAGATTCTTTGAATTGTTACTGCAGGCTGTTAACACTGGTCTTCTTAAGGTTCTCTCTAAGATGGGCATCTCGTTGTTCTCTAGGTTCAGTTCTGAACTATCTATTTCGTTTTTCGACCTATCACTGTTTCTGATTATTTTAACAAAGCATGAGCTCTCTGTTTTCAGTTATTGTGGAGCACAAATATTTGAGATATATGGATTGGGGAAGGAGGTTGTTGAATTTTCGTTTCGTGGTAGTGCGTCTCAAATTGGTGGGTTAACTTTGGATGAGGTCAGAATATCCCCCCAAACCATTTTTCTCAAAATTGATGCTATTTTCATCTATATATGTTGTAACCTTAAGCAGCTTATACTAAGTTGCGCACACATCCTCTAGACATGTGTTTGTTTTTGTAATAGGTGTATATGTTTGGAAATGTGTTTTTCATTTCTAGGTTGTTGCTTTAGTTTTTCTTCAGTGATGAGTTTTAACAAATGAATAGCTCTACTGTTGCTGATAGATATATGTCAGAGGTAGAACAGAGACATATGTTGATTAATGGGAAACTCTTATGGCAGAAACTGTACTTTCCTCCTTGAATTGTTAGCGAATACCTTATAAAGTGGAAGGTTCTGATCAAAGTCTGAGATCTCGTCCATTGTTAAATGCTTCTCATTGTTAAATAATTTATGTTACAAAGAGATGTGATGGGCCTCTCATCTGTAAGTCTTCCTATATTGTGCAGCTGGCTAGGGAGACGTTAACATTCTGGGTGAGGGCATTTTCTGAGGATACAGCCAAACGGCTAGAGAACTTTGGTTTCATTCAGTTTAGGCCTGGAGGTACTTTTCTTGACTGAAATGTATTTAATGATGAGCTTGCAGGCCTATGCACATGTACATACCTCCCGCCTACATGGACACAGATATAGGACTGCCTCTGTTTATGCACACAACTATGTCAAATTAGATACAGTTTTTGAAGTGTATATTTCTTACATGATAAGGATGCACATGCACAGACACACCTTCCTCTACACTGTTTTACCCTCCCTTATATAACTGTCATTCTTTATGCACATGCTTTCTTGGGTGCAGAACATTGGGTTAAAAAGCTTCTAGTGTTTGATTTCAGTATTTTTTGTTATTTGAAAGGTGAATATCATGGAAACAACCCAGAGATGTCTAAATTACTTCATAAAGCCGTCCGTGAGAAGAGGAGTGAGACCGCCTATGCAGTCTATCAGCAGCATTTAGCCAACCGCCCTATTACAGTGAGTGTTACAACTTCATTTGGTATAATTGTCTATTTTCTAGAACAGATGGGTATTATTTTCTGTATATTCTTTTGCCATAGGTTTTCCGTGATCTTCTTGAGTTCAAAAGTGACCGTAAGCCTATTCCTGTTGGGAAAGTTGAGCCTGCGTCCTCTATTGTGGAACGGTTCTGTACTGGTGGAATGTCTCTTGGAGCAATTTCAAGAGAAACTCATGAGACAATTGCTATTGCAATGAACAGATTAGGAGGAAAGTCCAATTCAGGGGAAGGAGGCGAGGTAGCTCTTCATTGTCTATCTCAGATCTTGTTGAACTTTAAAATGCAGAGCTTTCCACAATGGTAGCTAAAAATTCACTCTCTAACTTATTAGGATCCAATCCGCTGGACGCCGCTATCAGATGTTGTTGATGGTTATTCTTCAACGCTGCCACACCTTAAAGGTCTTCGAAATGGGGATACGGCAACAAGTGCTATTAAGCAGGTACTGGAAGTTAACTTGACGAGTGGGCACATATATCTTCATGTGTACAGTCTGGTCACTCTCAGGAAGTTATTGGGGAACTCTTTTATTCCCTCTATGCAAATTCTTAATAGAGGGTAACCTTTGTATTCTTTTAGGTTGCTTCAGGGCGTTTTGGTGTCACTCCGACGTTTTTGGTTAATGCATCCCAATTGGAAATTAAAGTTGCTCAAGGAGCAAAGCCAGGTGAAGGTGGCCAACTTCCTGGGAAAAAAGTTAGCGCATATATTGCTAGACTTAGAAATTCTAAACCAGGAGTTCCGCTTATATCTCCACCTCCACATCATGATATTTATTCCATAGAAGATCTGGCACAGTTGATCTTTGATCTTCATCAGGTAAGGTTCTTTTTTTGTGAATATTTTGCCAACTTTGAGAATCAGGGTTCACTCTAAACAAAAATATATAACCAGGTCAACCCCAAGGCAAAAGTGTCAGTCAAGCTTGTATCAGAAGCTGGAATAGGAACAGTTGCATCAGGAGTAGCTAAGGCTAATGCTGATATCATACAGGTGCGCACTTCTTCTCAGAGTTTCTGAAAATGCCGAAATTAGAGAATTTTATGCATATATATATTCAGATTATGCAATTTCTTAATAAATATCTTGTAGCCAAATGACATGCAATTCGCCCATTAGTTTACTTCAAGGACCACATGGATCATGCCTCCTCTAGTTTTCTTAATGACGATCCTTATTCCATTCAAATTTTATGACTGTGTTCAAATATTATTTTGACATACAGAAAAATAGTTATGCAATTATGAATTTTTTATACTTATGATGCTTCTTTGTTTACAGATATCAGGGTATGATGGTGGAACTGGAGCCAGCCCTATAAGCTCCATAAAGCATGCTGGTGGCCCATGGGAACTTGGACTAGCTGAAACTCAAAAGGTATACTGTCTCGTAGTTGGAATTTTTTTTATCATATTCATTCGCCTTTTAGTCTTTTGTTAGCTTCAATTCTCCGTTTGGTCTTTTATTAGATTCTTTGATGTCTATTGATAGCTAAGATTTAACTTTTTGCAGACTCTCATAAAAAATGGACTCAGGGAAAGAGTTATTCTCAGGGTTGATGGCGGATTCAAGAGTGGTGTTGATGTGCTGATAGCTGCAGCTATGGGCGCTGATGAGTATGGGTTTGGTACTCTGGCAATGATTGCCACAGGATGTATTATGGCTCGCATTTGCCACACAAATAACTGCCCGGTTGGTGTTGCCAGTCAGGTAATTTGGACTCTCTTCTTACTATGTTCTTGTTATTTGTTCGACTCCATAACTAATTCTCGCTAAGATGTCCCTTAATTGGTTACAGAGAGAAGAATTGCGTGCACGTTTCCCTGGTCTGCCGGGTGATCTTGTCAACTTTTTCTTGTACATAGCAGAGGAGGTAATCAGTTATACAACTTTCCACTAATTTTTTATATTTCAATACAAAATGAATTAATTTATATCATCTTAATTTCGTAGGTGAGGGGTATATTAGCTCAGTTGGGATATGAAAAACTGGATGACATAATTGGGCGGACAGATTTGCTAAAGCCTAGGGATATCTCGCTCGTGAAAACTCATCTTGACCTCAGTTTTCTCTTATCTGTAAGTAGTCCAGAACATGCTTATTACTTTTATAGTGCATACACCAACCCGCAAGTTGTAATGGTGTAAATCTCATTTCTTCTTCAAAATTGCAGTCTGTTGGGCTGCCTAAACGAAGCAGTACTTCCATAAGGAAGCAGGAGGTTCACTCAAATGGTCCTGTTCTTGATGATACTATACTTCAGGATCCGGAGGTAACAGAATCTTACTTGTCTCCATGTGTGCTTATGCCCAAATATGAGAGCCTTAGCAACCTCATATAATTAATTGTGAATGACAAACCTCTACTTTAGACAAGCCTAGACTCAAAAGAAAGAGGTTTCTCTATCTGTGGTAATTGAGAGAAGAGTGTACTACTCTACATATGAAAGAAGATTTGATACAACTTTTTGGTTGTTTCTCAGATAATGTATGCAATTGAGAATGAAAAAACGGTTCACAAAACCATGGATATTTACAATGTGGACCGTGCTGTTGGTGGTCGGATTGCAGGGGTGATTGCAAAGAAATATGGGGACAGTGGTTTTGCTGGACAACTGAATCTAACGTAAGCTAATGCTATGATTCAGTTAACACGAATCAACTTTGAAAACATATAACGAGAACCACATATTGTAAACTTACGTGATCCACTATGTACCTCCTTAGGTTCACCGGAAGTGCTGGCCAATCTTTTGCATGTTTTCTCTCTCCTGGAATGAATATACGTCTTGTGGGTGAAGCCAACGACTATGTGGGAAAGGTGTGGTCTCAGAATCAATTTTTTTCCAGCATTTTTTGGGTTATTTGTTTCATATTGTACTCTTTTACCTCAAGGGAATGGCCGGAGGTGAAGTTGCGATATTACCAGTAGAATCGACTGGTTTTCGTCCTGAAGATGCAACAATTGTAGGAAACACTTGTTTGTATGGTGCAACTGGTGGTTTCCTATTTGTGAGAGGCAAAGCAGGAGAGAGATTTGCGGTTAGGAATTCTTCAGCTCAAGCTGTAGTTGAAGGAACTGGAGATCACTGCTGCGAATATATGACTGGTGGTTGTGTTGTCGTACTTGGGAAGTAAGTACAAACCCTCGACCCCAAAACCAAAACGTGGAATTAAAGTTTCTCTCAACCTCCAAATATGCTGATCGGTTTGTCTCTGAAATTGCAGAGTCGGTAGAAATGTAGCTGCCGGGATGACAGGTGGATTGGCGTATATTCTTGATGAGGACAACACTCTCCTCCCTAAGGTTTAACATCACGAATTTCTTATTCATTATCTCAAAAAGGATTTTCTTTATCGTTTGTGAAATACTGAAATGAAAACCCACTGAACAGATGAACAAGGAGATAGTGAAGATCCAGAGAGTGACTTCATCAGTTGGACAAACACAGCTCAAGGGCCTGATCGAAGCTCATGTGGTAACTATCATCTTCATTTCTCTTCACAACCGACCTTAATAAATCATCTCAAGTTTTTGGCAAATGGGAATGCTCGCAGTTTCATACCGACCTTGATAAATCATCTCAAGCTTTACTTATCTCTATCTGTTTCGATATTAAACAAACAGGAGAAAACTGGAAGCAGTAAAGGAGCAATGATTCTGGAGGAATGGGACAAGTATCTTGCATTGTTCTGGCAACTTGTACCGCCGAGTGAAGAAGACACACCGGAAGCTAACTCCGACAACATCCTGAAAACTGCCACCGGAGGTGAAGAAGAAGTCTCAAACACACTTGCAGTGTAATTGCGCCCTGAGAAGCAAAGCCTTTCAGAATTGATCGTGGTTTCTTCTGTGTACAGTCAAAAGTCTTGGTGGAGATAAGTGTCTGAGAGTCTGAGTTTATAATTCTCCATATGATTTTGACATGGTTTTCTATTTTTCTAGTTCGGTCTGGATCCGGTTATGTTTTGGTTTAATTTGTCGAGGTGATGATATAATAATACGAATTCCAGCATGATTTCTACTTTGTATGCCATGGTAATGTATACGATGCCCGATTAATAAAGGGTTTTGGAATGTTCTCCAGTGTTTTACTAAAGTGCACAAGTTGATTTTTTTATTCATTGGTTTTTACCTGGAAATTTTACCAAGCAGATAAAGATAAATGAAGATTTTGCAAATCAGTAGATATACGTCTTTTTTATTTTTTGAAATACTGTATGTAGATATACGATTTTATTAACAAATATACGATTTTTAACATAATAATTGAAGTGAAACATGAATGAGGTAACCTGAAAATTACATTTTACAGCCCTAATAAATTACAGCCGCAGAGAAAGGAAGGTGAAACAATCACCGATCGTTGGTTTTCTCTCTTGTCGTTTTCACTCGCTCTCTGTGAAGTGCAATAACGCTCTGTTCTCGTCTGTTTTAAAACCTTCGTTTTCATGGCGCTACAATCTCCCGGCGTCGGCGTCGGCGTCGGCGTGGGAGCTTCATCTTCCGTTTCACGGCTTCTCTTTTCCACGAAATTAAGTTCTCTTAAGACTCTCTCCTCTGTTAGCTTCGTAACAAAACGGTGCAACGAACTGTCCGGAATTCGCGGTTACAGTCCACTGTATAAGTCCTCGCTTAGGTCTCCTTTATCGGCCAAAGCGGTTCTGAATTTTGACCGGACCACCGCCGGTGATTCATCAACTTCATTTTCTGATCAGAAACCTGAGGTGATCATTGTTAAATTCGTAGTTAGAAGGTTTTAGTAACTTTTTGCATGTGTTTGTATGAGTCTTGAACTTGAAATTTCACTTGCAATTTTAAAACTTTAACTTGCATTAGTTATTGACGTTTCATGTGGGGGCTTAATTGGTTGAATGACATTGGCATAGGTGGCTTACTTGGAAGATATAGTATCAGAAAGGGGAGCATGTGGAGTTGGGTTTATTGCAAATTTGGAGAATAAGGCGACGCATAAAATTGTGAAAGATGCTTTAATAGCACTTGGTTGTATGGAACACAGGGGAGGTTGTGGTGCTGATAATGCTTCTGGTGATGGTTCTGGCGTGATGACTTCCATTCCTTGGGATTTATTTAACGAATGGGCTGAGAAGCAAGGTTTGGCTTCTTTTGATAAGCTTCATACGGGTGTCGGAATGCTGTTTTTACCGAGTGATGACGAGATGAGGAAAGAAGCTAAGAAAGGTGAACCTAGAAAAAGTTATAATTTTTTCTCTAGTATAAGATTTAGTATGTTACTTGCTAAATTATGATTGAAAATTTCTCTTCAGTGGTTACAAATATTTTCGAGAAAGAGGGCCTGGAGGTGCTTGGATGGAGGGATGTTCCTGTAGACCCGTCCATTGTTGGTCATTATGCAAAGATAACAATGCCAAAAACGGAGCAGGTCTTTGTTAGAATTGTCAAAGAAGATAAAGTTGACGATGTTGAACGGGAACTTTACATTTGCAGGAAGCTAATCGAAAGAGCAGTTGCTTCTGAAAATTGGGCCTCTGAGCTCTACTTCAGCTCCTTGTCCAACCAGACCATTGTTTATAAGGGAATGCTTCGTTCAGAAGTGCTTGGGTTATTTTACTCCGACCTTCAAAATGATCTTTATAAAACCGCTTTTGCCATCTATCATCGAAGATTCAGCACAAATACTAGTCCCAGATGGCCTCTTGCTCAACCAATGAGGTTTCTTGGACACAACGGGGAGATCAATACCATTCAGGTTATGCTTCTATTCTGGTCGATAGTTTGTTAGATCAAAGCGTAAGCTAGGACGTCTCACTGAAACCGAACATGCTTTGCAGGGTAATCTAAACTGGATGACATCTCGAGAAGCGTCTCTAAAATCACCTGTCTGGCATGGACGTGAAAATGATATTCGACCAATTAGCAATCCAAAGGGTTCGGACTCCTCAAACCTTGACAGTGCAGCTGAAGTAAGTGTCATATAACCTCCTAACTTCTGTTTACCCATTGTGATTCTCTTTGTGGTTTCTACTCGGGTAGAAGAAAGGAAACATCAAAGCATCTCTTGGGTTTGGAACAAAAACATAAAAACAACAGAGATATTCTGCTTACATATAACTTATCTGGCTATTGAACAAAAAAAACTTGTTTGGCATTTGACCAAGAAAACCTTGTCTTACTTCTTTCTGTTGGTGCAAGAGTACAATGGATTTATATTATTGAGGTTGTGCAGCTTTTGATAAGAAGTGGCCGTACTCCAGAGGAATCTCTTATGATTCTCGTGCCAGAGGCATATAAAAATCACCCGACCTTAATGATTAAATACCCTGAGGTATTGCTTCGTGTTTGGTCTTTCAATCTTTAAGGATGCTTGTGAGTGCTTCTCTTATCTGCTTTTTAACTGTAGGCTGTAGACTTTTATGATTATTACAAGGGACAGATGGAATCCTGGGATGGACCTGCATTGTTATTGTTCAGGTAATTTTCTCGGACATTTCTTCCGTTTTCTTTTAAACGACGAAAACGGAGTACTTATAACTGTTCTAGAAGTCTTGTAACTTTAGAAGTCGTGATCACTCAGCTCTTTGCTGCTGTTCTTCTTTTGGTAAGGACCACAATTGTGGACAACTGTAGGGCAAATGATCCTGATGATAATTTGTCACTCAAAGTGGTAATTAGTTAGCTAGAAAGTCTGTCGCATTTCTTTCTTCTGCTTTCACATTATGCAGCGACCCACTTCATCACCTTGACTTTTTCTGTGCAGTGATGGAAAGACTGTTGGTGCTTGCCTTGATCGCAATGGACTTCGGCCTGCTAGATATTGGAGGACAAGTGACAATGTCGTCTATGTAGCCTCTGAGGTGCGTTTTGTCTTTTACTCTATGCACTTGTTTATTATCTAAGCATGGTGTAAGCAGATGATTGGGCGTTTTGGAAGTTTCTGATATTTGAGATACAATGACCCGTATAAAACAGTATCCTGGTTATCAATTAGTATGAAAACTTGGGACTGTTTTTAAATTCCCTTGAGGAAACCAAGTGTCATCTTTAGAGACCAATTTAATACTTTGGAAACCAAGATAGAGAATTAGTTAGGATAAACAGGCGGTCTATTATTAAATTGCTAATTTCATGCCTTTATACAGGTCGGAGTTCTTCCTATGGATGAATCGAAAGTCACTATGAAGGGCCGTCTAGGACCCGGCATGATGATATCTGTTGACTTAGAAAGTGGACAGGTTGGTGCACCAGATCGTGATCAATCTCTTTCTTTACACTCTCACTCTTAGTTATTTAAAATTGTTTGTGTTGTATTCTAGTATTGATATGTGAAATTTCAGGTATATGAGAACACAGAAGTGAAGAAGCGGGTTGCATCATATAATCCATATGGAAAGTGGGTAAGTGAAAACCTGAGAAACCTGAAGCCTTCTAATTTTCTTTCGTCGACAACCATGGAGACTGAAGAGACCTTAAGACGCCAACAGTAAGCCTTTCTGTTTCTTCTGTTATGTGCTTCCGTCGTGTGCTACATATAGCATCATATGGTGATTTATCTGAAGTCAAAGCACTTAACTTTATATAACTATTGTTATCATCTTGTATACTTGGCATATATCTGTTGTGAAGGTGAAAAAATTGAAATTTTCAAAGTACAAAGCTCGTCAATTGTTTTGCATTCTGTAAATACCAATTGCCATTTCTTGATCAAGACACTAATTTTGGCTATTCATGGTATATCTCGGATTTTGGGGGACTAGGGCGTTTGGCTACTCGAGCGAAGATGTTCAAATGGTGATTGAGTCAATGGCTGCACAGGGAAAAGAACCAACTTTTTGCATGGGGGATGATACTCCAGTGGCAGTATTGTCTCAGAAACCACATATGCTTTATGATTACTTCAAGCAGCGGTTTGCTCAGGTTTGTTCTTCACATTGAAAGGAGACAGTCTGAATTGTTCGTTTCTTCTGATTTAGTTTTTGTCTTAGTAGATCATTAAACTGTCCTTGAAATGGTTCTCCACATGGTGTACTCACAGGTTACGAATCCGGCGATCGACCCTCTTCGAGAAGGATTGGTCATGTCCCTTGAAGTTAATATTGGAAAGCGTGGAAATATATTGGAAGTTGGGCCTCGGAATGCTTCACAGGTCAGAGTGCTTAAATTTTGGATGTGCAGGCTTAGAAACATTTGGGTTTTCACTTTTGCAAGATCTCATATTCATTAAAAGTTGTGATTTCATGAGTAGGTTGTTTTGTCTGGTCCTGTACTAAATGAAGGGGAGCTTGAGGGTTTGCTCAGTGATCCACATTTAAAATCTCAACTCTTGCCCACATTTTTTGACATACAAAGAGGAATTGAAGGATCTTTAAAGAAGGCTCTTCGAAAACTCTGTGAAGCTGCAGATGAAGCTGTTCGTAATGGTTCCCAAGTGCTTGTTCTCTCAGACAGATCTGATCATCCGGTAAATACAGATTTGCAAGTCTATTCTTTTAATAGTGATATATAGATGTGTGGTTATCACCTTTTACATGTTTGTTTTGTTTTACTAACAGCTATGCCACACGCTCTCTTGACTAGCAACATTACTGTCTTTGCACTTGCAAAAATTGTAACTGTTTACGGAAAGTTCATAAAGTTCACAAAATTAATTTTACTTGTTTGTTAAGTTTTATTGTGAGCGTATAAGTTCCATTATTACTGGTTCATCGTTGGTTCCTTACAATGGTGTTCTATTGCTAGCAGTTAGTCTCTGTAATTTATATTTATTTGATGCGCTGCTGCTTTCTAGTTTTCTTCAGTTGCTATATTTCCACTTAAGTTTAAACTCATTTTTGCTTTTTCTCTATCAGGGATTAACTTGAGGGCTATTTTATTTTCTGACTATCTTTATCTATTTGTGATTTCCCTTTTATGTTTTTTCTAATCCAGTAGTCTGCCCCTTTTTCAGGAACCAACTCGACCTGCAATTCCAATGTTGTTGGCTGTGGGTGCTGTTCACCAACATCTCATCCAGAATGGTCTTCGGATGTCAGCTTCAATAATTGCAGATACAGCTCAGTGCTTTAGTACGCATCACTTTGCCTGTTTGATTGGATATGGAGCAAGGTTTCTACTTTTCTTTTTCATTGAATCTTTCATCCTGTTAGGCTGTTTCTTTTCATACAAAAACAAGTCATGTGGAATTCTTGCGTGGTCTAGTCTTCTTATGTCATACGCTCTTATTCGTAATTTTAAGTTGATAATGATCTGAGAGTGCTTTCCCGAATTGTTATGTGCCGCATCAAATGAAAATGATACAGATCTATGGGATAACCATATTTCAGTGCTGTATGCCCGCACCTGGCATTGGAGACATGTAGACAATGGCGTCTAAGTAACAAGGCTGTGACGATGATGAAAAACGGGAAAATGCCTACAGTAACTATAGAACAGGCTCAAACAAATTATCGCAAGGTCAGACATGTTAATGATTCTAACTATTGAATTTTTTTTATATAGTGCGGCTAAGCCATTTGATCTCTCGCTTGCATGTGTATACTGTTTGTTAAACTGATTGTAAGCTCTCCCTGTTGTAACACTACTACCGTATTTAAGAAAGGTATCTTAAGATTCTTTAAACTGCTACTGCAGGCTGTTAATACTGGTCTTCTCAAGGTTCTCTCGAAGATGGGCATCTCGTTATTCTCTAGGTTCAGTCTCTGAACTGTTTATTTTGTTTTTTTCTCCTTATCGCTGTATCTTATTTATTTGAAATTTTAACGCCTGAACTCTCTGTTTCCAGTTACTGTGGAGCTCAGATATTTGAGATTTATGGATTGGGGAAGGAGGTTGTTGAATTTTCGTTCCGTGGTAGTGCATCTCATGTTGGTGGTCTAACTTTAGACGAGGTCAGAATACCCCCAAACCTTTTTGAATACTAAGATATTCGATGATTTCGTTTAAATTATCTATTGGAGCAATTTTCTCATACATCAACTCCATACCTCTGTGATTTGGTGTTCTGGGCTGCAGTTTAAGCTATTTTATATATATCACAGCCTCATAACCTTGTGTATGGTTTTCTGGCTTCTCTAATAAGGCTTATATGTTCGGAATTTTTTGTTTTTCAATTCAAGAGGGCGCTTCTGTGACACGTTTTTGCAAATGCATGCCTCAACTGTTGTATAATTATCAGAATTGTGTAATAGGATACTCTTATGGCAGTGCCTGTACTTCTTTCCCTGAATTGTCTTTTATAACTATTTGAAGTGGTTAGCTCAGAATTGTCTGATAAAATCCTGAGATCTCATCTATTGTTAACTGCTTCTCATACTGTATTTTCTTTCGATATAATATAACGTTGATGAAAAAGAGATGTAATGGGCCGCCGTCCTTTATCTTGCAGCTGGCTAGGGAGACTTTAACTTTCTGGGTTAGGGCATTTTCCGAGGATACAGCCAAACGGCTTGAGAACTTTGGTTTCATTCAGTTTAGACCTGGAGGTATTTTTCTTGACTGAAAGTGGATTCAGTGATGAGCTAGCTTGTCTATGCACAAATACAAAATCTCCTGCATATAGAGACATTTATATACGTACAACTATGTCTAGAGTTATTTCTTACATAACACTCCTTTCCTATATTAGTGGATTTAATTATTGCCCTCTTTTATGCACATGTTTTTAGGTGTTAAGAGCTTTCTAATATTATGCTGAATTTAGTATTTTTTGTTCTTTGAAAGGCGAATATCATGGAAACAACCCAGAGATGTCTAAATTACTTCAAAAAGCTGTCCGTGAAAAGAGTGAGACAGCGTACGCAGTGTATCAGCAGCATTTATCCAACCGTCCTATTACAGTGAGTGCTACACCCTCATTTTCCTGTTTGATTGTCTGTTTTCTAGAAAGTCAATATTATTTTATTTTATGTAATTCTTTTGCTATAGGTTTTCCGTGATCTTCTTGAGTTTAAAAGTGACCGTAAGCCTATTCCTGTTGGAAAAGTTGAACCTGCTTCCTCTATTGTGGAACGGTTTTGTACTGGTGGAATGTCTCTTGGAGCAATCTCAAGAGAAACTCATGAGACAATCGCTATTGCAATGAACAGATTAGGAGGAAAGTCTAATTCGGGGGAAGGAGGCGAGGTAGCTATTTCGAATTATGTACTCAAATGCAGAACTTACCACTATATTATTAGGGGCTAAATTTTAACTATCTTTCTAGGATCCAATCCGCTGGAAGCCACTTACAGATGTTGTTGATGGGTACTCTCCAACACTTCCACATCTTAAAGGTCTTCAAAATGGGGATACGGCTACAAGTGCTATTAAGCAGGTACTGGAAGTTAACTTGACTAGTGGACATTTCATGTGTACAGTCTGGTCACTCTCAGGAAGTTATTTAGGAACTCTTCAATTTCTCCACGCACCTTCTTAATATGTCTCGTCTCATGATTTCCAAAGACCAAAATGACCTTTTGTATTCTCATAGGTTGCTTCAGGGCGTTTCGGTGTCACTCCGACCTTTTTGGTTAATGCTGACCAGTTGGAAATCAAAGTTGCTCAAGGAGCGAAGCCAGGTGAAGGTGGCCAACTTCCTGGGAAAAAAGTTAGCGCATATATTGCTAGACTTAGAAATTCTAAACCAGGAGTTCCGCTTATATCTCCACCTCCACATCACGATATTTATTCCATAGAGGATTTGGCACAATTGATCTTTGATCTTCATCAGGTACCTCTCTTTACTGTAAATAT
Organism: Aurinia saxatilis; assembly: GCA_900406295.1. Taxonomy (NCBI): domain Eukaryota; kingdom Viridiplantae; phylum Streptophyta; class Magnoliopsida; order Brassicales; family Brassicaceae; genus Aurinia; species Aurinia saxatilis. The sequence continues at coordinate 5,589 of OVAP01000176.1, read as the reverse complement.
TTTGCCAACTTTGAAAATCAAGGTTGCCCCCTATTAACAAAAATACATAATCAGGTTAATCCCAAGGCAAAGGTGTCAGTCAAGCTTGTATCAGAAGCCGGAATAGGAACAGTTGCCTCAGGAGTAGCAAAGGCTAATGCTGATATCATACAGGTATGCAGTTCTTTTCAGAGTTCAAGTTTGTGAGAAATCAGGAACTAAAGAATCGTATCTTTTTCTTTAGATCATACAATTCTTATTTACATTTTCTCCAAAAAGACATGCAATTATCTTTATTTTTATTGTGTACTCTCGGAAATCTTTTAAAAGGAAGGTATTTTAATCAGTATACCCTTGGCTTGTAAGACCAAATGTTTGCCTATATTGGTTTTTCGTAATGACGGTCCATTTCACGGTTTCTATGTATACATTGTGTCTTTGACTTGAAAAAACATAGTTACGCAGTTAGGAGTATTGAAACTTGTGATGTTTCTTTGTTTGCAGATATCAGGGTACGATGGTGGCACTGGAGCCAGCCCTATCAGTTCCATAAAGCATGCTGGTGGGCCATGGGAACTTGGACTAGCTGAAACCCAACAGGTGCGTATACTCTCGTAATTGGAATTTGTTTATCATTTTCGTGTGTCTTGTAGTCTTTTATCAACTTCATCCGTGTGGTCTTTTATTACACTCTTTGATGGGTATTGATATTTAACCTTTTGCAGACTCTCATTAAAAATGGACTCAGGGAAAGAGTTATTCTCAGGGTTGACGGCGGATTCAAGAGTGGTGTTGATGTGTTGATAGCTGCAGCTATGGGCGCTGATGAGTATGGGTTTGGTACTCTGGCAATGATTGCCACGGGATGTATTATGGCTCGCATTTGCCACACTAATAACTGCCCGGTTGGTGTTGCCAGTCAGGTAATTTGTTGGACTCTCTTCTTACTTGTTCTTGTTTCGTAACCAATTGCTAATATGTCCCTTAATTTGGATACAGAGAGAGGAACTGCGTGCACGTTTCCCCGGTCTGCCTGGTGACCTTGTCAACTTTTTCTTGTACATTGCAGAGGAGGTAATCAAAGAGAAATTTACCTTATACAAGTATTCACTGATTTTAGCACATAATATTTCATCTTAATGTCCTAGGTGAGGGGGATATTAGCTCAGTTGGGATATGAAAAAATGGATGACATCATTGGCCGGACAGATTTGCTAAAGCATAGGGATGTCTCGCTCGTGAAAACTCAGCTTGACCTCGGTTATCTTTTATCTGTGAGTAGCCCAGAACATCTTATCACTTTTATTGCGTATACACCTATAAGTGGTATCAGTGTAGATCTCACTTCTTCTTCAAATTTGCAGTCTGTTGGGATGCCAAACAGAAGCAGTACTTCCATAAGGAAGCAGGAGGTTCACTCAAATGGTCCTGTTCTTGATGATACTATACTTCAGGATTCGGAGGTAATGAGTGAGATCTTACTTATTGACTCATTACGTAGGTTATACCTAAATATGAAAGCATTAGTCATTAGGAACATTATGTAGTTGATTATGAAAGGCAGTCTCCAGTTGCTTTAGAAGAACCTAGAGTTAAAAGAAAGAGGATCTCTCTGTTTATGGCATTGGAGAGCCTACTTGACATATGTAAAGAGACTTATTACATATTCTTGATTGTTTCCCAGATAATGGATGCAATTGAGAATGAAAAAACGGTTCACAAAACCATGAGTATATACAATGTGGACCGTGCTGTATGTGGTCGGATTGCTGGGGTGATTGCAATTAAATACGGAGACGCTGGTTTTGCTGGGCAACTGAACCTAACGTAAGCCAATGCTACGAGACAGTTAAAATATAACAAACTTTGTATAGATGTATAATAAGAACTACTATGTGCCCTTGTAGGTTCACTGGAAGTGCTGGCCAGTCTTTTGCATGTTTTCTAACTCCTGGAATGAATATACGGCTTGTGGGTGAAGCCAACGACTATGTGGGAAAGGTGTGTTTCAAAATCAATTATTTGTTGGATAGTTTTTTGTAAGTTATCGTCCCTTAGTGTTCTCTTTCACCTCTAGGGAATGGCAGGAGGTGAAGTTGCGATATTACCAGTAGAATCGACTGGTTTTCGTCCTGAAGATGCAACGATTGTAGGAAACACTTGTCTGTATGGCGCAACTGGTGGTTTGCTATTTGTGAGAGGCAAAGCAGGAGAGAGATTTGCGGTTAGGAATTCTTCAGCACAAGCGGTAGTTGAAGGCACTGGAGATCACTGCTGTGAATATATGACTGGTGGTTGTGTCGTCGTACTTGGGAAGTAAGTAAAGCCCCCTTATTTCAACCTTGACCCCCAAACCAAAACATGAAATCGAAGATACTTTCAACCGCCAAATATGCTGATCAGTTTGTCTTTGAAATTGCAGAGTCGGTAGAAATGTAGCTGCGGGGATGACAGGTGGATTGGCATATATCCTTGACGAAGAAAACACTCTGCTACCTAAGGTTTAACATCACAAATTCCTCTTAAATTATCTCGAAAAGGATTTCCTTTAACGTTTGTGAAACATTGAAACGAAAACGCATGGTACAGGTGAACAAAGAGATAGTGAAGATCCAAAGAGTTGCTTCACCAGTGGGACAAACACAGCTTAAGAACCTGATCCAAGCTCATGTGGTACCTCACTATCTTTTATACTTTATCTTCATACCTACTCAAATAAATCAGTCTCGAGATTTGTTTTATAACCTGTCTTGACACATAAAATAGGAGAAAACTGGAAGCAGTAAAGGAGCAATGATTTTGGAGGAATGGGACAAGTATCTTGCAATGTTCTGGCAATTTGTACCGCCGAGTGAAGAAGACACACCGGAAGCTAACGCCGGTCATCGCCTGAAAACAACCACCGGAGGTGAAGAAGAAGTCTCAAACACGATTGCAGTGTAGTTCGGGATGATGAGACGTAAATAAAGCCTTTAGAGTTAATCCTAGTTTCTTCTTTGTACAGTATAGTCTTTAGTCAGAGTCTGAGTCTCTGTTTAATAGTCATTTACATTACCCATTTGATTTCGCTCTCGGTTTCTTTTTTCGACTAGGGCTATCTTTTGGTTTAATTTGCCAGGTTTTCTAGATCAGTTTATTTAAATTTGATCTTAGTTCAGATGCAAAACTTTTTCAATTTGGTAGTATGGGTTCGAAAATTATGGTACTTTTCCATTGTCAGACCACTTAGTTTGTGATTCATCCGAAGCACAACTTGATCTTGTCAACAAATTTTAGTCTCTCCACATCGGTCGATATAAGAAATGAACAAGGAAACTAGGAAAGCGTAAAGTTCCTGTTGGAAAGTGTAATGGTTTGGTTTAGTCACTTGTAGTAGTTTTAGTATAAAAACTTTTTAGCATACCACAATTGTAAATTGACGATTGATATTTTATAGAAAGGATCAGTAAAATATTTCTTTTTCGTCTTCCTCACAAATTCTCTCAACTTGCATTGCATTGGCAATACTCATTTGATAATGGTTGCTTAAGGGGTCTAAAAAAACTTGGCATTTGAACATTAGTTTACTAGAAGCTATAATTAAATCTTGGGCATTTGAACATTAGTTTGTTCTTGAATTACTTTGCTAATTTTTTTTTTTTTGTTTGAAATTATCGGTTTCTAGGTTCTTTATTCTAAGATTTTAAAGCATAACTTCATAGTTTTTTATTATTATTTCCTGTCTCGTTGGATGGGATCCATTAGTTCTATTTTACAAGAAATTTTGCGATTTCAGATCGATGAGGTGGTATGGTTTGATGAACATATGTATGGCATGCCACAGTACTTTTAATAGTTATGCATATAGCTTTAACGTTCGAAATCTAACCCCAAATTAAAAAAAAGTCGTTTGTCATGCCACACAATACTTATATAACTCAGATGAGGTGGTATCGGTATCGGTTTATTGAACATATGTATGCCATGCCACAATACTTATATACCTTTAACGTTCGAAACCCAACTCAAAAAATTTTAAAGATTGTTTGTCCCGACATGGGTCACGAGCAAAGTACGTGTGTGTTTGGTTTGACAAAACTCACACTCAACTAGTGAAGCTTGAAACTGACGATGGTAAAAAAAAGTGTTATTATATTTCCCTTATGCCTCAGCTCTCACGTGTAAAGAGCAACAGAGAAATAGCTGGCACGTGTGAGCTTGCGTGTCTTAACACCCACAAAAAGAAAACTGAAAATTCTCGTGTCCCATAAAATTTTCCAATCTTAAAAAAATAGAAAGTTCTTAACCACCACTCATAATTCGAAAGTTCTTAACGCACCAAAAAGTTATAATTGCCTATGTTCATTGCATTGTTCACCGAAAGGCAGAATCTGTCAGATTATACTACCACTAATTTTACAACAACTAACAACAATTAAAAGAAGAAGAAGAGTGTAAGTTCAGTGAATTTTTGTGAGATATATTGTTACGTCTTCTCTTTTCTCTTCCTTAATGATACATTGTACTATTTCTCCTTTCCGTTTAAAAGCTAAAATAAAGTATTTATTCTTTTTTATATATAAATCTGTGAAACTTTTGCTGTACTTTAAAAAAAATTAACATCGGATTTACTAGGATATTATAAATTTCAAGAAATGTTACATAGACGATTTTATCAAAAACAATTTTACCAGATATATATATATATATATATATAGATTTTTAACATACGGTAAACTACAACCATTTCACTGAAGAATAACTCATCTATTTACACAATATTAAAATTTTCATGTAAATATGCTATAATAATCTACATAATTGTTACTTGTTACTCGGATTATTAGTATTACTGACAGTTATTTCCACAAACTGTTTGTTTTGAAATGAACTATATAATTCAAAAAAAAATTCTGGAGAGAATAAGAAGCATTTTTTCCTTGTTTTTGATGGATCATTTAGATATTTTTAGCAATCAATGATTCGAAAATGGTTGAGAGAAAATTATCTTTCAAACGAGTGAAGGTCTTTTCATTGGACCCACGAAGTTTCCCAAAATAGATAGCATTGTTTACGTATAAAATGTCACTCATTAGAAGAAAAATAATAACTAAAGACCATATGGAGTGGAGAGAAAAGAAAAACAAATACTCCATCCGTTTCATTTTTAATTGTCGTTTTGGAGTTTTTCATACATATTAAAAAAACTTTTATTTACTTATTAAAATTTTTAATTATTTAATATTTTATTTATTTAATTAGGATTAAATAAAGAAATTATGTATTAAAAATTGCATTGAAAAACGAAAATAACAACTAAATTAAAACAAAAAGTTTATTCAGAACAACAACTAAAACGATACGGAGGAAATATTAATTAAAAACTGTAATCTTGCGTTGTCGACATTAATTCCACAAACCTATTGCAGCGCATTTTCAGATGTAATTTTTTAGTATGTCACTACATCAGCATATTGGTTAAAAAAAAGAAAAAAAATTTAGATACAGGCTATAATTTTGAGAATCCTGATGATGAAGTGTATGGTTAAATGTAACTAGTAACTAAAGAAAGATATATATTACACTACAAGAAAACAGCCCATTTGCGACGGCCAAAAGCGTCGCTTATCC
>OVAP01000175.1:0-46626 GCA_900406295.1 Aurinia saxatilis | reverse complement strand
AGATGTAGAAATTCGACAGAATTGGAAATGGAATAGATCGTTTGCAGTGCACTTCTTTCAAATATATATTGAAACAAAGAGGTGTACAGAGGGATCACCATTGCCAAGGGAAGCGATGTTTGAGAAGGGAGGAGATACAACGTTTCGCTTAACTCATATACAAAATATATACTTGTTAAATATTATGATTTAACATCTTATACTTGTTAAGTTTAATATTTACGGAATTTTTATATTTAACAAGTATAAATCTAAAATAAAAAAATGACAAATTTATACTTGTTAAATATTAAAATTAACATGTGAAAACCAAATTGTATAGTTTTATATGATGACAAGTATTTACTGTATTTTTATTTTTCTGTATGTGAAAGTTAGGTGATCATCAACAATTGGATCAAGTACTTAAAAATACAAGTCATTAGATCAAACCATTAGATGTCATCAAATTGATGCATGATGTCATAAGAAACAAATACAACCGTAGGATCATATTTTCAGAATTAACCAGTCGTTGGATCCAAACTAAAGATTTGAACCGTTGGATAGAAAGATCAGTTAATACAGGCCGTAGGATCATTTTTAAAAAGCCATGTCAGCAACTGTTCATGACGTCATCACGTAGATTAGCAACCGTTGGATTGATTTCAAAGGAGAATCTGAACCGTTCGTTCTAAAAAAGTGATGTCAGCAAACGCCAAAATCAGTTTGCTATTATATATAGATTATTGTTGCTTATTCTTCTAGAATTAAGCATAACTTTTATTATTTGTTGGCATCATTTGAATTCGTTTTACGAAATGATAGATAAGTACGAAGAATAGTTAATAACTTAATACACTTGAACTAGATTATGGTCAATGATATATTTTCTACACGTTTTTTTTTTTTTTTGGGTCACCATGATACTCTTAAGTTAATCATAATTAACTACTATAACTTATAACGTTCAAAACAGTGAAATGCTAGAAAACGTGTATAGAACGATTGTTGACTAGATTAAATCTTGGAAATGAATTAAGTAAATATCTTGTATAACATGTATTTGTATAACAAGTTGTATCTTTCTTTTTTTGCGCTAGTATAATAAGTTTTCCGAGAACGACATAAACATTGGATATGTAGTACTTTAACAAGTTATTTATATCTATAGTTTGGAAATCACATAAATAATTTATAACTAGTTTCAAATAGCTAGAAATATGATTTTGATATTAGCTTTGATATATCTTGTAAACTAGTATACAAAAAAATTCCCAACAATTATATAAAGTACGTGCATATGGTTGATATTAATTGTTAGGTGCAAGAAAGAGTGTATATGTGAGAAGAATGTGTGAGGTGCACGTGCAAAGAGAGTGTTTGATGAACTAATATTTATTAAATTTTATTTCAAAAAATCTACCTGAATATTATACTTACGTCTATTCTAATTTTGATTTTTTGGGGTGAACTAATGTAGGTCGTCTTTTAAAATTAAAAAAATTGTGTAAGTAATAGTTATGGTTAGAGTCTAATATTTTTGCTGAAATGCGAACATGGAATATAAACGTCAAAACGTTTCCAAAAGGGGAAAACTTTTGGAAGTAAAGATGAGATGAGGTATATGAAATTAAGTTAATTATTGGGATTATTGGGGTATTGTTAAAATAAGTATAACCCAAAAGTATACTCAATTGGTAGGAAAAGAGTGGAGCTATTGCACTGAACAATGTATGAAGTACACGATTTCTTTTTCGAAAGATCAATCATACATCAATTTGAAGACTAAGTCTAATAGAACATAATGCAATTTAAATCATATGTTACAAAGAGTATCAAAGGTTAACACAATTATACGATATAAAATGATCATCCAAGTATATCATTTTCCAAGCTAATTAAGTATCGTATTCGTATGAGTAAATGCATATATCAGTATGTGTATGTATAATAAGTTGATGTCTGAGGGAAGAGAAGCACAAGAATCGTGTTGACCGTTTCGTGTGGAGTTCTTTGTAAGCTAACCAACCCATCATGTCTGTCGTGCTCCTTTTCTTCACAACATTCCTCCCTTTTATTTTCCTTATATATCAGTCTTTTTATACAAATATATATATAGTTTCATAACACTCCATTTTGTATTACAGAAAAACAAAATTTGTATGTTCATACGTTTTGTGGTACCAACTTTAAAGGTTTTACTTATTTACAAAAAAAAAACTTTAAAGGTTTTACTTACCTTTTACCATACGTTAAATAGATAGTAGTTCATTGGAACTTTATTAATGTGCAAGAAAATGTAAAAGGAGGAAGATTTAGATAAAGAACACCAAGACAAATAGTTACACATTACTATTAGAAAGAGACAATGTGATGATAAAATTAGGTGTTCTCACAAGGCAAAGTTCCAAAACAGCAGGAACTACCACAACAGCATTTTAACTTGTTGTCTTTGTTGTTTTCTGTGACATGGACATCTCCATAGCTGAAACTTAGCTCTTCCTCTGCTACTATATCTCTTGATGCAAAGAAACAGAGCCGAGGGAGCAATGCTCCTGTGCTTCTCAACAGGACGGTGGAGAGATTTCCTCCATCACAAGAATGGTTTATGAATCTGGCCACGTTCCCAATTCTTGTGGCGTCGATGTTTATTCTTAAACAAGCTTGTCCTGAAGGGAGGTGTTCGCGTATGACCAGAAGAGCTGAAGCGAAGGGTTGTGTTAATCTGAGTTTGTCATAGAGAATTTGACGTCTCCGTGCTTCATCTGTTGTTAATAGCTCGCCTGTAAGAAGAGAAAACAAAAGTCAGCTTATGACTTTTGCTTAAACTGTGTCCTATCCTATCGGAAGATGGTTATCAGGACAGATCACAAAACACATTAAAGAAACGACTGAAACAAGAACATAGCAAAGCTTTCACTGTCATTTAATAAAGATCACAAATACAATGCTAGAATCTCATCCCAAATGCACCAAGCTACATCTTCATATTTCTAAGCTTTCAAAGTCCATGGCTAATAACCAATGCTAATTGTCTAATCATGTACTATTGAACTTCATTTTCACCATCCAAGAATAAATCTCCCAAAACCAATCAACCATTGCAATACAATGATCATTAACTCATTATCCTATTATGAAACCAAAAAGTTTTCTAGCATTTTGGGAGTCTTAGGGTAACATTAACGAACGCTAAGTTTCTCTAGTCATGCAATCTTTAGCTTAATATCCAAAAATCAATCAACTTCCGTAATCAGTCAATAGCTAAAGTGTTCTGAAATAAAAAATGGCTAATGCTAATGGTCCTCTAATCATGCCATCTAGAGCTTTATATTCAACTCCCAAGACGATTCATCCAAAATCAATCAACTTTCGCAATCACACAATCACTAAACTATCCTCAAATCAATATGGTTCTTCACATTTCGTGCTAATGAAAACGTTACCTGCATACTCACAAACGAATTGGCCTTTCTTGATATCCTGATCAGCATTCAAGCACCAACCTTTCTTCTCATCTCTAACAATCTTCAACCGAACCGAAACTCCCTTCTGACTAACCCGGTTCGAACAATCCGACCCACAACCACAACCCGACCCACATTCACTCCTTATCTCCTCCACACCCAACACTCCTCCTAAGCATTCACAATCACCTTCCTCACATCTCTCACACTCACATCCAAACTTATCCCCCAAACTCACCCCAAATCGTCCACCTTCATCACTCACTGAGTCAACACGAATGCTCGCCTCGTTCTCCAATCCCCACCATTGCTTAGGAGACGAAGAAGCTGGAATCTGAAACGGCGTGTAGATGAAATAATCGTAACGCTTGGAATCGACTGTGTTGCAAAACGGAATTGGGAAGGTTTCAAGTGATCGTGTAGCGTCGAGAGATCGATGTAAGGTGATGGATTTTGAAATTTGGGACAAGGGTTTACATGTTAGAGAAACAGAAGCGAGATCTTGTGGGTTTAACCATGGAAGAATCAAGTTTGCACATCGGAGAAATTTATCGGTGACCGGAGTATTGTCTCCCTGACGATTCTTCTTCATTACATACAACACCAGATGCTTTAATTCAGTACGATCCAATATTTAATACAGCTTTTGGGATTTGAGTTATTGGGCTTTGAGTTATTGGGCTTTAGCCCATCGGTACAAAATTAAGAAACAATGAGTTTGAGAAAAGGTGGTAAAATTTTTGTAATTAGGATTTATCAACTATTAATATGTAAAATGTTTATTCTATACTATGATTGACTGATACTTAAAACATATTTTTGTATTTCTCAAAATGTGAAAGTTTTGGATTCTTGATATCATGTTTACCTAAATGATACAAAAACTATTTTATGTGAGAAATAACATGTAACAAACATAAATGATTTAATATTATGAACAAAATTGAAATGTGACCATAATGGAAGCAGATAGTTCATATGTGTTAGTTTTGTACAATACAATTATTCAAAATCTACTATTTTGTAAATATATAAGATGCATTTAAGTTAATGAATTTACAAACAAGTATATCTAATAATCTTATATAGAAGTTTTTTCATATTCCATAATGACTATAGTATATGAATATACTAAATTCATAATGCTGAATTTGCATATTATCATCTCAAAATTGAAAATTTTAGATGTATTATAATTCATATAGATATTTGAATACATTTGGTTGGTGAGTGGGAATATTTCAAATGGTTTTTGATTAAAAGCATTCAACTGTCAATATTATAAATGTTTGTAAACAAATACATATGATAACCAAATTGAACCAAATTCCTCTATCCATATTATTTGTCTTAAATGTTTAACAAAACTCAATTTTTGTTATATAAAGTTAATTGAGTCTCATAAATTATTTTAATCAGAATTTTTTTCATACCACTCTGGCACTCTCTAAAAAAAATATACTGAAATTTATACTATTTACAATGTCGAACTAACCGGAAATACCAATTAGTTTGGTTTAATCCGGTTAAATGGTTGTCAAACCAGAACCAAATTCACCGTTCCTTTTCGTCTGGAAAACAAAAAAAAAAATATATCAAAATCCGTCTGAGAGATTTCCGGAACACGAAAGTTCGACGACGATGCCGTCGCCACCAACGACGACGTCTCTCTCGGTGACACAAACCATAAACGGATCACACAGTTTCACAATCAAAGGCTATTCCTTAGCCAAAGGAATCGGGATCGGAAAACACATCGCGAGCGACACATTCACCGTCGGTGGATACCAGTGGGCAATCTATTTCTATCCAGATGGGAAGAATCCGGAGGATAATACGGCTTACGTCTCTGTTTTCATCGCTTTAGCTAGCGATGGTACCGATGTTAGGGCGCTTTTTGAGCTTTCGTTGCTTGATCAGAGTGGAAAAGGGAAGCATAAGGTTCATAGCCATTTTGATCGGTCTCTTGAAAGTGGTCCTTATACTCTCAAGTATCGTGGCAGCATGTGGTTCGTCTTCTTTTTCTCTCAATTTTTGGTTCTTGAAGTTTTTAGGGTTTTCAATTTAGTCTCATTGGTTTCTTATTTGATATTTTGGTTAGTATAGTGAAAGCCCTTTACTTTTGGTATGTATTCTGCTCTTTGTTAGGTTGATTTGAAAGCTAGGGATGGTTTAAAGTTCTGGTTTTTACGTGTTATGGTTTCAATGGAAGCTGGAGTTTTGGGGATAGAGAAAGGATGTATGTTGTTTGATGAGAAGAGATTTGAGAAATTTAGAGAAAATTGAGAGACATTGGGTGTGAATTTCTCAATCTGTTTGATTTTGTTGTGTGACTTGAACATGATATATATAAAGATTGTTGGTGAGAGCTTTTAAGATGTGAGAAGATAGACCAAGTTAATTTCTTTGTGAGAGAGTAAAATGTTGGAGGCTGTTTAGATTCTTGTGTTGTTCACTGGAAACAGTTTGCCTGATGCAAAATTCGAAGTATATGTAGATAGTTTTGGACCTGTTCTTGACATTCTCAGAAACAGTTTGCCTGAACTTTTCAGAAACCAGAGTCTAGTTCCTGGTACTTCATGTAGTGTTGGTGCTGAATTTAAGGAATCTTCATAGGGGTTTAACACTGGTATCCAGCCTTTACATGGAAATTAAGAGGCTCTCATATGTTGGCATAGAGATACCAATGCTATGAAATGGTAGGTTAATTTGAAGTTGGATCATTGCTTGCTGTTCATTTGTATATAGCAGCAAAATTGACTGCATCTGCCGTTATGATTCTGTTCATGGTTAGTTTTCATTGCCGCATACATGTGTTATTAAGCATTATAGTATAGTCTATTGCACTTGTTTTCCTGTTTCCATTAATCAACCATTGTCTATTGGTTCCTTCTTGATGGTTCTGTCTTGACTTTATTTTTTACTCTGCATTACAAAGACCCTGAAATCGTTAACTTTTCCTTAATGCAGAGGGATCATTCCCTCATAGTTTTGTACCTCTCTGTTTCCCTTAGCAGATTCTTATTCAATTCTGTTTGTTCGTAGGGGCTACAAACGATTTTTTAGAAGAAATATGCTGGAACAATCTGAATATCTGAAGGATGATTGTTTGAAAATTAATTGCACAGTGGGAGTTGTGGTCTCAGAAATAGATTGCCCACGGTTACAGTCTATTCATGTCCCTGCATCCGATATTGGATCTCATTTTGGGATGCTTCTGGAGAATGAAGACGGTTCAGATATCACTTTTAATGTGTCTGGAGAAAAATTCCGTGCTCACAGATTGGTATTGGCTGCTCGATCTCCTGTCTTTGAAAGCGAATTTCTTGATGCTACCGGAGAAGAAGATCATGATATCGAAGTTACTGACATGGAGCCTAAGGTTTTCAAGGTAAACTTTCACTTAACCTTTTGTCATAAAGTACGTAAACATCACACACTGTAAGCGCATTGCATTTCCCTCTTATTTCTTAATTGTTCTTGGTGCGTTTCTGGGTTAGGCTTTGCTCCATTACATATACAAGGATGCTCTCATCGAAGATGCAGAGTCATCATCTTCTTCTGGTTCATCTGTTGGTCCATCAGCATCAGACACATTAGCTGCAAAGCTGCTAGGAGCCGCTGATAAATACAAGCTGCCTAGACTCAGTTTAATGTGCGAGTCAGTGCTCTGCAAGGATATATCGGTAGATTCGGTTGCAAATATTTTAGCTCTTGCTGACCGCTACAATGCTTCAGCCTTGAAATTGGTTTGTCTCAAATTCGCAGCAGAAAATCTAATCGGTAATGATCTTTACAGTATATGTCTTCGTAACTGAAATTGAATCCCCATCAAAAGCTTAAAATCTCATCGGTAATGTTTTTGATGCAGCTGTTATGAGGTCAGACGGGTTTGATTATCTAAGAGAACACTGCCCATCACTTCAGTCTGAGCTTCTGAAAACAGTTGCAGGATGCGAAGAGGAGTTAAGCGGAGGAGGGAAGACGAGAAGCGTGTGGGGGCAGTCCTCAGACGGTGGAGCTGAGACAAATGGAAGGCAACGACAGACATGGGGAGAGGTCAATGGAGGAGGAGCAGAGAGAAGCCAGAGTGTTTGGGTAGTTGTGAACGCTAATGCAAGCGGTAGAAACAATAACGACAACAACAATAACAGTGATGACCCCATGGCCGAAGATTGAGCTAATAAAAAGGCTAAGTAAAGCTGGAGTAGAATCAGAGATTTCATCTTCTTCTCTCCTAATACGATGCTTAGATCTTGTACCTTAGTGTTTCCGCTGTGAAAATGCTGTGACTGAAACAGAACAGATACAAGATGATTAGGAGACGGTTTAGTGTTGTGTTTGTTGTATCACTTTTCCTCAATGTGTAATAATTGGAGTCACTATAAAAATCTGTTACTTTTACTGAAAATAAAAGCAAGTTACCTATGAGGATATAAAGACTTATGAAGCAAGGTACAACAAGTGCAAGATCGTTCATTCTTTCTTGCGCTATGTGTCTCTCAATCGATTTGGAGGTAAAAAGAGTTCTTTTTGGTATTGTAGGAGTTGGATGTGAACATTGGTGAGGCCTTTAAGATCTTAGAGACTGATCCTGGGTCTGAGTTGAGTTCCCTCACCCGTGAGATCACAAATTAAGAAGTTGGACCTGATGGACAAGAGGTAAACTTTGTTCTCTGTGAATGTAAATACAATACTTCCCGTTAATTGATGCTAATTTCTTACAACTTTTATCTCTACTTCTAGGTGACTGACGGATCGTTGCCACGTGACTCTGTGCTCTGTTCATGGACAAATATCATTATTAATCATTCTGCTCACAAATCACAACATATACAAGTATACAACATATCATGTTTATGTCCATAATCCAAACACAAAAAACAGATAAATACATAAAACATGCACCCAATTTCAACTGGACAATAACATAAACCATACTAAAACTCCAAATTAATGACATAGACATAACTCAATATTCATCAGACATATTAAAGTTGAGGAGCTAAGGAGCCCACGCACCAACACCATACCGATAAGAGAAGTCATGCACAAGTTGTAGGCTAGATAAAAATATACTCCATCGTCCATAAAAACCATGATCTGGTCGTCTTAAACAACTGTGAACTGTAATTGCAAAACAGAAACATAAATCATTTGAAAGAGAATGGTGTCTTGCCATCCGGGATTGAAAATAAGACCACAGAGTTGGTTTCGGTACGAAAGGGAACGTCACATCTGAAGTAGCCTTGTCTCTCAAGCCGCACCACATCGCCGCGCTTGAGATGTTTCATATTGGAGTCGCCAAAAGCCAAAACCTCCTTTCTCGAGCTCTCATGCACCACCCCAAGAGGACCTTCGTAACCCTCATTGACTAGATCACCAAACTCTGTTAGTGTGAGGCTGACCAGGTCACAAGAATCGGGAAGCCATGTGAGGTGTAACTTTGTTTTCTTGACAGATGCTTCACGAAGCCGATATCCAGTAATCTCAATGACATATCCATCCACCGGGTCCTTGATGATTTTCGTCGCTATTGCGTTACAGTAGTCCCTTAGGGTCACTTCCTCCTGCTTGGACATGGTCATGGCATCAGCTTGGTCGATCCAGATGCTCTTGGAGAATGTACCGTTTGTCAAAGTAAACAACACACGACGCTCTTTAATCACAGCGGTGTGTCGAGGACAAACCGGGCCAATCAACTTCTTATTTATGATCCAAAGTTTGTACCAATTAGGTGAAGTTTCCCTCTTCGAAACACCCTGCTCCCTAATGAATCGATAGAGGGCCTCGGGTTGAAGACCCCTGCGAACAATTCCTTGGACAGTCGGGAGCCGCGGATCATCCCATCCATCAACCAACCCCTCCTGGATAAAGTTGAGAAGCCTGCGCGTGCTGGAAAGATAGCTAACCATATTTAAGCGACTGAATTGGTAAATCCTAATCTCCTCTAGTCCCATGTCCATCAAAACTCTATGATACAGAGCAGTAAACTCGGGGGTAGTCCGAAAGACATGCGTTATACCTTGCCTGGAATCAATAAAGGGGCTAGCAAAGTGGTAGGTTGGATAAACCTTATAGTCCGAACCAACACGGTGGTGCGGAATCAGACTACAGCGGTAATAGACCGGATCTCGCAGCGACTTGTTAGGGTTTTGCATGTCTAACTTGCCACGCACGCAACACTTTAAACCTCTCTCTGTTCCTGGAACCATCTCCTTCTCCCATAGCTTCAGTTTCCATCCACGCTCTGATTCCTACATCTTGATTTAATCCCGTTCCTCTCTAGCCTCTCCTGTCTCATCTGATCCCACTCAGTGTCATCAACATAAGCTTTGCCTTCGCGGATCAATCTCTTGGCCATCAACATAAGATCATGAAAATAATCCGAAGCGTATGTCACCCTCTCATAACTGATTCCTAACGTCTCGATATCGTTGAGTATAGCATCCACACACTCGTTGCTCCCCTCCTCTGAAGCAGGATTCGTGTCATCAAAACGCACTATCAATTCGCCATCGTAACGCTCCGCGAAAAGCTTGTTTAAAAGAGCTTCCTTGGCATCAACAATGAGAAGACACCTGCTTGGCTCGGTAGCAATTCTCACCCGGACCTTTCCGACTTCAGCGTTCGGCAGAGCCATTATGTTTACGATGATCTTGCTCTGCCCAAGCCACCGGTACTTTTATATTACCAACTTTTCCTCTCTTTTTCTGGGCGAAGATATTTTAGTAACTTGCGTGGAAAGGAAGGATGTATATAAGGGAATGAGGGAGAGGTTCAAAGAAAAAAGAAAAAGAAAAAAAAAAAATGAATTGGAGATGAGTAAAAGACGAGAGAGGCAAGAGATAAAATCTCTACCAAGACCCTCTAAACCACTTTTAATTACAATAATAATAAAATATATTATTATTATATTTCTCCCTTTTCTCCCAATAATGATGCTCTACACTAAAGTGCCTAGAAATCGTTTGTGGATACTGAAACTGTGGGGATAGTAATACGGAGCAGAATTAATGTTAATAAACATGAGAAAAGGAGAGAATCACGTGAAGTAAATTGGAATATATCCTCTTCTTCTTTTTTTGGAAATTAATGTTTTTTTTTTCCTTTTTAGCTGCGTGTTTTAGGAATATGGTTAATTTGTAGAATAGCCAAAAGAAAAAAAGAATTTTAAAAATGACTAGAAAATCTAAATCCTATGGATAAGATTGTGCCACATATGTGTGTTTTGGTCATTGATTGAATTATTGAAATATTTTGGTTAAGAAAGAAATTATTGAAATATTTTTGCTATCTAATCCAATTTCCTTTAGAATATTGCTCACAGCAGCAATTATATTCCTCTTCCGTCTCTTGAATCCATCCACGAAATGAAATTGATCGAATTTAAGAGGATCATGGACTCTAGTTTTGAGGTCAAGATTCTCCAAACTTCTTCAGAACTCGAGAGGATCGTATTTAAGAGGATCATGTACTCTAGTTTAGAGGTTAGGATTACAATTTAGTTTCGATTGTATACTTTTAAATTTTTTAGATTCATACATATTGGTGAATAAATATATTTTTTAAATATATTGGACACATGATCCACAATTTAGTTGAGCTATATATACAAAAGTAAGCTTTTAAAGCTTGTTTCAGTCTTCTATGCTAAGTGTCAAAGGGCTACATTAAGAGCAAAACACCGACAAGAAAAGCCAAAGAAAATGTTTTTTACTAGTTATTGGAAACTGCTCTTACTTGACCTTCTTTTTTTTGAAGATTTTGTCTTTGATAAGACTAATAAGCTTGTCTACATCTGGAAACAAATACATGTTGAGAAGCGCTTTTGGTTTGAGATGTCGACAAATTTTTTGTATATGAATCTTCTTATCGACATCCAACATTCTTAGAAATCGTGTAGAATGCATCCTTAAGATAACATAATGAAACATGACAACATTTCATATATATATATATATATTTTTTTTTTGCTTCTATAATAATTCAATATATTTAGTATTACATTCCATACTTTATATCAAAAGAAATATGGTTGATCACACAAAAATACTGTACAATATATTCACACATTCAACATCTACTTCCATAGTCATTTATTTTAATTTATTCTTCAGTATTAGTATCATATCTTATATTTATGTATTTTTGTGTTTGTGTATCGTTTAATATTAAACTAAAGAACATTTCTTACATGAATTAAATATTATCTAAGTTAAAATTTGTTTCACTTTAATCTGATTTGTTCATCTATTAATGTTTTAATTGTCTTATTAAGTTTTCTACTAAAAGTGAAAGAATAAGAGTATTTATAAAACTAAGATGTTAAAATAGTTATTATATAAAATATTATCCAATGTATTTTTTAACTAAAATGTTAAGAAGTTTTAGGAAGTGAGAAGATTATGCATAAGTAGTTATATAGGAGGTTTTTATATAAATAATTATACATAAAATATTATGTCTTTGTTCATGTTAATTATTCTTCTAGACCTCGTTAAATACGTGATCCTATATATATATATATTTTTTTTGTCAACACCTAATCTACTCTATTAATATAAGGATAAGAGGTAACAAGCCCATAAAGGCCCAAACAAGATACAATTATTAGAGTAACATAAACAAGATACATCACATTTTATTCAGTCCATTAATAATTAAGATTCAGATTAGAATATAATAATCTCTTTTTTTTTTGTCATCAATAAGAAAAAGAATCTTGTTAATGTTTGTTTATTTTAAGTGTTAGATAATATTCTTCCTTGTTAATGTCATTCACAAATCAGGACTTGTTCATCATATCACAAATTGGCCCAATTGTGTATGTATCAAAACAAACAAATCACAAAACTTTTCAAGAATCTAACCAACAAGAGAGAATCTTTGATTTTCCCATTCCACAAAAAGTTAGAGAATCGTGCACGCCTCTCGAAGTATATCTCCATCTGGATTTAGAGGGTTCTTGTGCAGAGATTTGTTGAATTAACTCAGATGGGTTTGCTCTGAATCGATTGGAAAAATCAAATCCTTTTCATCATCAATATGAACAAGAACGTTGGTACAAGTTCATGGGGCTTCAGCACTCTTGTGAGAAGGAAACAAGTTGACTCTGTTCATCTCAAAAGAGACAATGGACATCAACATAATCAGCTTGCCAAGAAATTGACTGCCGTTGATCTTGTAGCTATTGGTATGATAAAGATTCAAACTTTATGGGTTTTTTGTGATTTCCATGTTGTTGTTGCTATAGCTGTTGATTGTGTTTGTTTCACTGTTAATTTGTTAGGAGTTGGAACAACAATTGGAGCAGGAGTGTATATTCTTGTAGGAACTGTAGCTAGAGAGCACACAGGACCTGCTCTTGCTGTATCATTCTTTATTGCTGGATTAGCAGCTGCTCTCTCGGCTTGTTGTTATGCTGAGCTTGCTTCTCGCTGTCCGTCTGCTGGGAGTGCTTATCATTATGCATATATATGTCTTGGAGAAGGGTATGTATTACTACCAAAACATTTGCCTGAACTTGTACTTGTTGTTGGTCTTGAGGCTAATGCTTTCGATATGTTTTGGTATCCTAGGATTGCTTGGTTAGTTGGTTGGGCATTGGTGTTAGATTATACAATTGGTGGATCGGCCATTGCCCGTGGCATAACTCCAAATCTGGCATCTGTGTTTGGAGGATTGGACAAACTTCCTGTGTTCTTAGCTCGACAAACCATACCTGGACTTGGCATTGTGGTTGATCCATGTGCAGCACTGTTGATTATTATTGTCACGATACTACTCTGCTTTGGGATAAAAGAGGTACTTCAGGGGAAATACTTTTTATATGAAATTCATTATTAGTTTGTCTAAGAGTTTTATTGGATTGTCCTGTCGTTTACAGAGTTCACTAGTGCAAGCTATTGTTACATCAGTGAATGTTTGCACCTTGGTTTTCATAATAGTAGTTGGTGGATATTTAGCTTGCAAGACTGGATGGGTTGGATATGATCTTCCGAGTGGGTAATTAATCTATTCTTCTTTTCCATTAAGCTTAGTTTTGTTTGAAAAAAAAAAAAAATTCCAAAGGTCAATGTTTAATTCTTGTCTTTACAGGTATTTTCCTTTTGGATTAAATGGGATACTCGCTGGATCTGCTGTAGTATTTTTCTCATACATTGGTTTTGATACTGTAACTAGCACAGCTGAGGAGGTAAATAGTAGGCTTGCTCATTTCAAAGTATTATCCTTGTTTTTACTCCTCAAAGGACTCGCTCTTAAGATTCTGTATATGACTAACCAGTTAGAGAATAGTTTGCTATTAGTATAGAGAACTCTTTCTTCCATGATTCTGCCGTTGTTCTCTGTAAAGCTCTTAAACTATTGGTATTGCCACAACAGGTTAAAAATCCTCAAAGGGATCTTCCATTGGGCATTGGGATTGCATTACTGATATGCTGCATTTTGTATATGCTTTTATCAGTAGTCATCGTCGGATTAGTCCCATACTATACACTGAATCCTGATACTCCCATCTCCTCTGCATTTGGAGACAGTGGGATGCAATGGGCAGCGTAAGCATGATACATCTCTTGAGATTAAAATCGCTCTGTTTCATGATATATATATATATATATATTTACTTTCTTCTTTTACCTTCTCTTGTTATTCCTATATATTTCAGGTATATCTTAACCACTGGGGCAATAACTGCCCTGTGTGCGAGTTTGTTGGGTTCGCTTCTGGCTCAGGTACTAACAAGATCTTAGTTGTGAAGGTAGCTCAATTCTAGGTTCTGTGTGGGTTATGGTAATGCACACATGTCATTGACAGTGGCTTTATTATTTCTTTTATTAGCCACGAATCTTCATGGCAATGGCTAGGGACGGATTATTGCCAGCTTTCTTTGCAGAAATTAACCCACGAACACAAGTACCGGTGAAAAACACAATAGTAATTGGTGTGCTAGCAGCCGCTCTAGCCTTTTTCATGGATGTTTCACAGTTGTCCGAGATGGTAAGCTGATCTTTGGCTACATTACATAAGTAAATGTCCCATGATAGGTATTTCCACCTACAATTAATGGCAGAAAATAGAGGTTTCATTGATTAGTATAGTATTGATATTGTTGTGGCACTTGGTGTTATATATTTGAGTTGAGACCGGTTTAAACTCACTTCTATTACGATAAATGATCCTTCTCTGTGTAGCTCACATCAATTGTCATTCGACAGGTTAGTGTAGGCACTTTGATGGCATTCACTGCCGTAGCAGTGTGTGTGTTAGTTCTGAGATATGTACCACCAGATGGAGTTCCCCTACCTCCCTCCTCTGAAATTTGGACTGATACCAATGAAAGTAGAGCGAAAACTGAAAGTTTTCTTGTGGATGTTATAGAATCTTCTGATTCTCCTCTACTTGGCGATGAAACATCTCAAGGTTGTAAAAATTTCTCGATCACGTGGTTACCCTTTGTATATGTTATTAAGATGGCATAGTACTAAATTATGCTCAATCTTTACTGCCATTCATCTGCATTGCTTCTTTTTCCATTGAACAGATGGAAAAAAAATTGGAAAGAGAAGAAAAATTGCTGCCTGGAGTATAGCTCTCGTGTGCATAGGTGTCCTAGGCCTTGCATCAGCAGCTTCTGCTGAGCATATACCAAGGTCTGTGAATCATCTGATATCTTGTGTTATATCCAAGGTTCTAGTTGAGTCTTCATTACACCTAAACAAGTGTATTTAGTTTGCTTGAGGTGTATTATTAGCTTGAACAATATCACTGCTACTTGTGTGCCGAACTCAAGTATAAGTCTATCCCTGTTTGTGAAACATTTTTCAACTGTGTTGTCAAGATTGATATGTTTTTTTATATGTATGGTTTACATCCTCTAATGGGTTTTCTTATTGACCGTGACAGTTTTCCTCGGTTCACTATGTGTGGTGTCAGTGCAGCCATTTTACTTGGCAGTTTGATTACTCTTGGTTGCATCGATGAGGATGATGAAAGGCACAACTTCGGTCACCAAGGAGGTAAGGTCTGAGGCTTATGCCTTTGTTGCCTATTCATAAAGCACAAAGATGAGAAATTCAGTTGCGTATTGAGCTTTGTTTGGTACCTCACTTTCTTCGATGGTATTGCTGGCAGAGTACATCTGATGAGTTTGTTGGGTATCTGGTTAGGATTGTCTCTTTAGGTTTTGGCAACAGCCATATACTAATCTATATCCGTATTTTTATATTGATTCTGGTTTCAGGGTTCCTCTGCCCGTTCGTCCCATATCTTCCTGTTTTCTGCATTTTGATCAACACCTACTTGATCATCAACATTGGGTAAGTGAATTTGATGCACCATCATGAACGTGTATGAATCAAAATTGCTTTCTAAAACATTGTCGGTATTTGTAATGGCAGAGTTGGGACATGGATCAGGGTCTTGGTATGGCTGCTTATTGGAAGCATGATCTATCTCTTCTATGGCCGTTCTCACAGCTTACTGAACAATGCAGGCTACATTCCCACGGCAGCTTGTACAGGGAAAACTCCAGATCATCTTGCTTGAGACTGGTGCTTCAGTGCAGAGCTGAAGCGACTCGAGCTCAAGCTTTGTGGTTGCAGAAGTGGCATTTAGAGAATATACAGATGGCACTAGAGTCAACACACGCCAATATATACACATATACATTTCATGTACATTGTTAGTCATTCTTATGTACATCTCTTATATGCCAATATCATTTTTTTTCCTTGAATCTTCTGTTATATTTTTTGCCCATTTCGGCCAAGTGAATTTAGAACTCTTAAAAACGCGAAAGTCCATCTACTCACTTAAAACATCAACCAAAATTCAAAAATGTAGATAAGTGTGTCTACAAAGATGTCAACAACATTATTATAAGGCATCAAGAAAAGCTATCTGCTACTTGTCTTACACCTCTACAGCTCCCAGACAAATATACAAGAATCAAGGTTTCTCAAGTCGCACCTGTGGTTCAGTTGGAAGACACCGTCCTTCTTTCGTACTGAGTCTTCTTCACAAGAAACAAATATGAACACTGATCCTGTTTGCTTTCACTAGCTGACTGTGGCTTCACCGTTGACTAAACTGCCTCTCTCTTCTTCGTTGCTACTGCTATTGCTTTGCATTGGCTTATCATCACCGGATGCTCTCCTGACATCTTTCTTCTTCAGTGCAAGTTCATTCCCAGATGCAACTTTTGATGGTCCTGCAGCTGCACGGTCCTTCGATGAAGTATTTACATATTTCCTAGGTGAACCCTTGTCTTTGGTTGAATCACCCGTTGGAGGTGGTTTTTGACTGTCTTTATCTGTCTCTGATTCCGGAAGTAAAGCTTTTACACTAAGCCGAAGCTGACCTTTTTCATTCACCTGCATTACCAATGTTTATTTGTTCAACAACTCATCTAATTATCCAATTAGTTACGATGTGTCTAGTTATAGGGACAAGAACTCGCTGACCTCTATCAGTTTCACGTCGATTCGGTCTCCTACTTTAAAGGCCTGAAATGACAAGAGTAATGTAGATGAGTGTATGTGAAAGCCTCAACAAAAGATGAATAAAGGAAGAGAATCAAGGGGTAATGCTCACATCCTCAGGTTTTGCAAGCCATTCAGCACTCAGCTCACTGATATGGCAAAGTCCCTCACGTCCAGGTGCAATCTCTACAAAGGCACCATAAGGAGCCATTGATTTTATTTCACACTTCCTAACAGGAAAAGGAAGGTCAGAATCCAAATTCATTTACGGTTCTTGGTCAGAGAAAATATATGAAGGATACAGACCTGTATATATCACCAACAGCAGGAACCATTGTCAATCCACTAATAATCGCTTTTGCCCTTTCCAAACTTGCCATATCATTGGCCATAATTTTGACCTTAACAAAGGTAAATGTGAAAAGGTTATGATGATGAACACCCATAATATACATTTTAAACAGAATGGACAAAAAAAAAATCTGTAAATCTCACAATTCCATCATCTTGCATGTCAATGGCTTCAACTCCAGAATCTTCAATGATGCTCTTTACTTTCTTCCCTCCAGAACCAATAAGAAAGTATACTTTGCTTGGATGGACCTGCAGCACATGAAACGCCAACAGTTTTTAGTTCAATGCAAGGAGTTAGACTGGGTAACGCAGAGAGAATGAGTTAAAAGCCAAACCTTCATAATATGTATCAATGGTGCGTATTTTGAGAGACTCAAGGTGGGAGGCGGTGAGCACTTTGCCATTTCAGCTGCACAGAAAGACAAAAAAATGGTAAGTAACCTCTTAAAAGGCATACATTTTTCAAGGATATATAACTTACACTATCTAGAAACTAATCTCCCAAAGTCTAGCTGTCCTTGATGAATAATTAATGAATATCCCTGAATCCTTACCAAGAATATGGCGACGTCCAGCTTTTGCCTGTACCAGAGCCTTTTCCATTATTTGTAAAGTGATTCCTCCTACCTGGTTCATGATTAAACGGAAGAGAGAAATAAACACAAGACGTTCGTAATAGATTTATATATCGCTATATAACACCATTTCGCACGTGAATCAAGAAAAGAATAATAACCTTAATGTCCATCTGAAATGCGGTAACACCATCTTCATTTCCAGCAACCTATTGATAAACAAATCAAAATGTCAGCTTTGAAGTTAATGCAGAGACCTTCAAGAGTATCTGTATATTCTCTAACCTTAAAGTCCATATCACCGGATGCATCTTCAGCTCCAGTGATGTCAGAAAGGATAAGGGGAGATCCATCACCACCAAATTCTTCGGTATCCCAAACCATTCCCATTGCAATGCCAGCAACAGAGCATTTGACTGGAACTCCAGCATCTTGCAAAGCCAAGCAACCGCCACAAACAGAAGCCATGCTGTTATAATTTCAGATCAACATAGGTATCAAGCCCAAAGCTATCAAGAAAACTTGGTTCATACAGATACTACAGCCGAGAAAAAGAAAAAAACTGACCTTGAAGAACCATTGCTTTCAAGTATTGTACTTTCAACACGTATTGTGTAAGGAAAATTATCATCAGTAGGCAATATGGTCTCTAATGCTCGCTCTGCTAGTGTCCCATGACCTACTTCTCTTCTACTGGGTGCTCCAATTCGTCCAACTTCGCCAACAGACGATGGAGGAAAAGTGTACTGAAACATCACAAGGAATAGCTGAGAATATTTTTCTATGCTCGACAAGGAAATATTAGATGCTGTAAATTGTGTCTAAAACAGATGTTCAATGTATTAGAAATGAAACATTCAATTAACCACAGCAAAAATCTTAACTCTACCTATTAATAAGTAATCCGTAAATAATAATAAAAGAGTGAAAAGAAGAACAAGAATTGAAGAAACCTGAAGATAGAACCTCTTGTATTCATCAGACCCCTCAAGGTTGTCAATTCTCTGTGCCATTTGTTTATCACCAAGAGTAACAACTGCCAGTGCCTGAAAGAATCATACAATAATGTTCCTCATCCAAAGCATGAGAATAATCAACTTAGTATAAATTAAAGAAGATAAGACCAAGGACCAAACTATGAAATAGCCAAGTAGGAAATCACAAGAAGAAAGTATTCATCTGTTACCTGTGTTTCACCACGTGTGAAAAGAGAACTGCCATGAGCCCTTGGAAGCAGTCCACATCTTGAGTTAATCGGACGAATCTCTTCTGGAGTCCGACCATCACTTCTTTTACCACCCTGTGGAAGAGAAAAAAAGGAAAGAAGAGATACATAAACTAGAATTGATAAAAAGTGGTTTCCAAAAAAGTGAAAATTTTGAAAACAAACAGTAGGAGACAATGAGAAATATCGATGGTTTAGAAAATCAAATGCTTTGTTTAATTTTAAGATGCAAGCATGATACTGCAGTCTATAATACTAGTTCAAAAATGCTTCGATAAGAAAAAATATCCTATCAAAATACATGTAACTATGTAAGTGGTAGAAATATAAGAAATCAGACATTGTACCTCAACAATTCGCCTCCGCAGGAGCTTTGACGAGACTTCTTTGAAGACCAGCTTCACATCTACTTCACTAAATAGCTAGACAAGGGCAATCAATAGTTTGTTAGCTTACACAAAAATAAAAGAAAAGGTGAACTTCAAGCTACCACATAGAACAGATAAAGAGCCTTACTAAAGGGATGGGTTTCCGAGGGATGGGCCTTATGTGAACGTCGCCTTGGTCAACCTCACCTTCTGGAACAACTTCCTCATCCTCATCTTCATCCTCCAACAGATCAGGTTGCGCTTCTGTGGTTCCAAATGCTGCCTCGTCAATGACATATCCCTTCTCTGTCAGTATTGTTAAAACCTTTTCTTCCAGGGAGGATATGGCTTTCCTTCTCGGTATTTTGCCCTTAATCTGTAGCGCTTTGGTCAATTCCTCACCAGCAAGTTCCTGTGTACAGAAAACAATCGATTTGACACTTAGTTTACAAGATAATATCACTTGAAATCCATCCTTGAAGAACACAACAGAAACAAGATATAGATACATACTTTTACATGCTTGTATAAATCGGGAGGTGGTAATCTGATAGCGTCATGCATTTTGGCCTTTCCATATTTCTTTGCTAATGCTTCAATGGCAGCACATGTAGCCTGTACAGCATCCTGGTAAAATATGGAAAAGCTTCACATTTAGTGTCAATTACAGATTCTAAAAAGTTGAAATAATCTCCCTTAAATATTGAAGTACCTGTCCAACTTTAACAGCTTGGAGCAGCATTTCCTCGGGAAGAAAATTGCTGTATCCCTGCAATTCCGAATATTTACATTGAGTCAAGATAACACAGAAGAAGTGGAAAATTGCAAATCTTGCAAACTCGGGTAAAGATTAAAGTTGACCTCTATCGTTAAAATTGCAGTATCTGTTCCAGCTATAAATAAATCGAGCTGTGATTCTTCCATCTCCTTCACGGTTGGATTAACGATATACTCTCCCCCAATAAGACCGACCCGAACTCCCGCTATCGCTTTTGAATTTGGTACTTCCGAAAGAGCTCTGTGGTATACATTAATCACAAAGCTATGTCAATGTGCCAACACAAAAGCTTCACCTATATAAAAACGGAAACAAGATGACCCTACATACACAGCTATTCCAGCAGATGTAACAGCTAAAGCATCAGGTGCATGTAATCCATCGTAGCTCAATACCTGAAACCACATACAAGCAATGGTTCAGTAGCCAGACAAGACAAGAGAAACCATCATACAGAGACAAAAGAATGTAAATCCACAGAACACAAACATACCCAGGATAATATCTGAGTTTCGTGGTAGAAACCTTTGGGCATAGTGGGGCGTAGAGGTCTATCAATCAACCTACAAATCAGAACCTGCATAAACACCAAAAAGTAGATCCATAGTTCAGAAAAAAGGATGAAGAAATAAAAGAAACAAAACATCATTGGCACTAGCAAATACCTCATGATCTTTGGTCCTCCCTTCTCGCTTAAAAAACCCACCACTGTACCATAAGAATTTCCATTAAGACAAACCATGTGGGCTATAATCTAGTCTTTGACTCCAATATCACAAATGATTAACAAACACTTACCTAGTTCGACCTACAGCGGAGAACCGCTCCTGATAATGAACATAAAGGGGAAGGAAATCTGATGGCTCGCTAGGAACATCAGCTAGACAAACGGATGTGTAGACAACCTACAGTGACAAGCAGGTACTGTAAACATCAGATGCAAAACAACACCACAGCTTCCGAAGATAATTTCAAGCTGAAGTAGACTTACAGTTTCTCCATCTGTCACCGTTACTGCAGAGCTTGCTTGTCTCCCCATAAGACCAGTCTCAACCAAAATCTATTCAGTAAAGAAAAAGAAAACTCAAACTTTCACCAAACAAAATTCAATAATACATATAAAGCAACGACCTTTACTTCTCTACTACAGAGCTAATGGTCTCAAATTCGAGCAACATAAGCTCATTAACAAAACCATTCCTACAAATTCTATCACTTTACAAAACCTAATCAAACAACAACACATGAACCAATGTTAAAATCAAAAGGGTACCGATTACCTCTCTGTTTCCGAAAGGAATTTGGACAGAAATGTGGTTAGGAAACGTCAGAGACCCATCGCCGCCGGATTCAGACTCCTCGGAGACACCAGACCTATCTAGAGCTCTTACACTAAATCTACTCGCGGAGAGAAGAGAGAAAGAGCACAATTTTCCTCCACCGCCGCCGCCGCTTCGTTGGCCGGAGTGAAAACGAGGGAAGTTCCGGGAACGGAAGAGCCTGCTCCGGCTAATAGGCCAGAAATGAGGTGTACTGTGAAGCGTAGCGTTACTAGGACTCGTCAACATCTTCGTCTTCCTTGAGAGAGATAGAGAAAGAGAGAGACTTTATCCGTTCTTTTACAGACGCGGGAGCGTCTCTGTGACTATGCTACTTCTCAGGCGTAGCTAACTCTTGTTCCTCCGGTTTTCTAACCAAACCAAACCGGTTTAAATTATATGTGCAGTGCACCTTATTTTAGAATAGACATTTAAACCGGTTGAGCAAAACATACAAAATCCAATGACTATTTTGAGACTTGGAGAAATGTTGAGAGGTAACATTCATCTATCAATAGAATTTACATATCAAGCTTGTAACAAAAAAAAATTAAAAGTACTAATCTTTGTGTTTTGCTTTACATGTTTTGTACCAAGTCTTGTTGAGAGTTAGTTAACAGTTTTCACTATCTTCTCTTTCTCTACCAACTTCAACAACTCTGTTATCTCTTTGAGCACTTAACATCTGAAGACGTTGGATACGATGTGGAATCGTATTGTCGAATCGTACGCTCTGTGGATCTTCGGAGTAAGCTACATAGTAAGCCAGTACACAAGCTTGTATCCACCCCAAAGCTATCCTTCCCTGAAAACAAACACAAGTTATTTTCATTTTTCTCATCATAAGTATGACTAATGGCCTTAGAATTAGCAATCTTACCACAAAATATCCAATTATGAAAGCATAGAGAGTCACTTCTAGAACATAGTCTTTATGAATCAACAACATCCATATTCCTGCTGTTAATGAAGAGACTGCTCCAACTAAAACCGCGCTGAGGAAACAGAACGAGCTAGTGAGATCCGAATCAATCACTTTCTCTAACCCCATTGTACTTCTGAACTTCTTCCATGTATCACTCGATGCCTCCACGAATCCTTTATCATAGGCTCCCACATGTACAAAGCCCCATCTGTTTCCATATGTGATGAGCTTGTTAGCTAAGCTAGAGAAGCAATCACCACCTGAATACATGATCTCATCGCTGCTCCCCGACATAAGATTAACGCTTCTGATCGATCCTCTGATGAGTACGATGAGCGGAACAAGTGTTGAACCAATGCAGATGCTTCCAATAAGGTGTTTCATAGTGACGCGAAAGGCATCCCAAGCGTCCATATCTTCTCCATGTGCAAAGTTTACATATCTTGCCCGAGAAATCGCCACTTGTTGTACATTCTTGAGGACTTGCATTGTCCATGCTAAGCTTAACAAGATTACTGATATGAACAAGAGATCAAGGTTTGTTCTAGTGGAAGTTGCTCCTCCAATTCCAGTCACCAAGAAACCAGAGTAAACGACGCTTACAAGGATTGATAAACTTACTACTTCTCTGGTTCTTGGAGGTGGAAAAGCTGTGGAAAGCGATAGAATCTTATCAGTATATTCAAACCTCCTAGTAATCCAGCAACCATACAGAGACTGAGTGATGGCAAAAAGCACGAAAACCGCGCCTATCCCTGCATCTACAGCCGAGCCAATCAGAACAAGCAAGATCCCAACCGAGCAAGTGAGTATTGGGCTAAGCCAAAACGTTGCTCTGACTGATCTTGATGGATTGTAGAGAAAGATGCATTGCCAAGCTAAAGATGTGAGTCCTGAGACACCAACAGATGCTAGTAAAGGAGGGTACCATTTCCTGGGGGAGAAATGGTGTGAACTTGCTAAGATGAGACCGCGAATGGTGAGAACAATCGCCAAAAGGGAGATTAAGGTAAGTTGCGAGAAGAGAAGACCCTTGAAGACACTTCTAAAGAGTTTTCCAGCTATTGTTTGTTGTGCACCAGGAGGTGTTGGTCTACCTTGTTGTTCCTACAAGACAAAACAAATTGGTATCTCATCAGTGCATAATTCAAGGACAGTTCATGTGAATTCGATGCGAAAATGCTAGTAATTAGCACCATGGAGAGACAAAAGAAAAGTTGAGTCTCAATTCTGTTCTGGAGTCAAGAAGCAGTAATGAAAGGTCAACGAGAACAGAGAGAGACAGAGAACATACAGAAAGCAAAAGTAAACACACAGAGAGAATCAAAGAAGATACAGAGGTCAAGAAAAGAGTTTCTTGGTTCTTGATTCAAGATAGAGAAAGTAGAGAGAGGGACCTTAAAGGCGATTGGAGAAGGAGGAGTAGAAAGAGGAGATCTTGTTCTTGTTCTTGGTTCTTGAATCTGCTGCACGCGAGAGGCATGGACGTTGCTTGTTGGTGTAGGCATAGCTTAGTTGTCTTTGCCTGGAGAGTTCCTTGGAACTCAAGTTCCACTTAACCATCTTCATCAAATAGCATTCTCCCTGTTTATATATCTATACTATACATATAACTTCTCTATGATATTGTTGATGCTTTATTAAATTCATCTTGGAATTTTCAATATACATACTTTATTCCATTACATTGACTTACTCCATCTCTACATTAAAGTTTAAACTAATTTACACTTATTGTTGTTTTGACTTTTCAATTTAAAGTTTTCCTCAATTCCTGATCCCCCAAGAAATTAATCAAATTTTAATAATAAACCTTAAATTGCTTTTTCTATCATTTGGTCTCTTTAGTCTCACAAATTGTGGAAAATACGTTACACAAACTCATTAACTTGTATTTTTTGTTAGGTTTATTTTGGTAGTAATTGATACATGTAGGTGTTCATGTAGGCTACCTACTCGTCGTCCTAATAAAGATAATCTAAAATTAATACGTTAGTATATTTTGTAGTTGAATCAAATCCAGTTGTTTTTACTCTATATCTATATAGTATATACTTTATCGTATTAGACATAATATACGTTCGAAATTCCTGTGTCTATACTCTATAGTGGTGTCTCTTTCAACTTTTTATTTTGATCCAATCCAAGTTTGATTTTGCTAACGTGTTTGATGACATGGCAAATAATGACAAGTCACATTTTAAGACGTGGTACTATTATATTGGTTTCTTTGTTTGTGTGTATCATTAGAGTAGCAACCGATTTTTGATCGATTATACGTTAGAATTATAAAATTATTGTTCAGTTAATTTGTAGCAATAAACGAAGTTTCAAAAAGCTTTTCAAGGATATAGGAAGTGAAAAACGAGTAGACAAAAGAAATACGTTTTGTTTAGTTCAACTTCTATCTAATTTGTGATCTTTCCTTTGTGCCTTTAATTTGTTGCTACTTTTTGGTGTGAGGGGATAAGTATCGAATTGCTTGTGCTATGATTTTTTTTTTTTTTTGGTTGTTGTTTCCAGATTTTATGACTAACAACTTACCAAACAAAACACAATATTGTAAAAAAGACAATTAGAGTAGAATGTGTTTGGTCTATGTGGTCTAAAACATTGACTTTAACTGGAATTATTCGACTGTTTTGGTCATAACTTATAAGTATGCTTATTGTGCTGTTTTCTGACAATCTTTTGTTCTTGACATGAAGTTTTTATTCATAATTTGAAAATGATTTTTTTTTTAAACACTAACTAAATGTTTACGCTCTCTATGAAATCACAAAGGGATATAAAATACAAATGGAAAAATGATTAATCATGGTGAGGTTGGTCAAGATGGATTGCTTACTCCTATACTGGAAAACGTACAAATCAAAAATACCTAAACAAATAATAGACAAATTAGGTAAAGTGGGATTCGTAACAGTTACCAACTCAACCATTCCTCGTTTGCCAATGAGTTAACTTTTGTTGTATCTATTAATACTTAGAAGATACTATTATTAATACTTAGAAGATACTATGAATTTTCATTAAAAAAAAGTTACACTAGTATAGTAATAATTACATCGAGAATGTAATTGTACTTAAAAAAAATTACTTGAGTTTTACGATTTGAAATATCAGTACTTTCAATAATGAAATTAGCTAATACAAATAAACAATATTATGATCCATTTTTATCTAGCCATATAAAATATAATAATTTGAAATATGAATTATTCAATCAGACAAAAATGTATCAACAGTCTAATTTACTTTATAATGTGAAATCCACATGTGTAAAGAAGTGGATAGGATCGGGTTTTTTTTTCTATTATATCTTTCACACAATAATTAACTTATACATCATGGTTACTTAAATATTTGTTACATGCAATATAGATGTATGTTAGTTTTCTACCCAAAATGACAAAGTCTAGCACATTTGTCAAATGTTTTCGCAAACATTACCAAATCTAATATTTTTTTTAATTAAATGATCATATTAATACATATATATTTCTGGTCTTGATTAAAAAATATTGAAAACCTTTGTATTCTTAGATCATCGTGAAATGATGTTTTAATAATTGATATGTTGATCTTTACAGTTTCTACCATGGACTTTTGTTCGAGTTTAGAGTTTGGATCATTTTAAAAAGTATTTGTTAATAATTTTATTTTTATTAAACAAGTTAATCATATCTTGCTTGAAATCGGTTACCATTATTCTACTTAATAATAAAAATAATTTACACGATGCATTGCATTATATTCAATCAGCAAACCAAAATATTGATGGGAGTTGATATTTCTAACACACACAAAAACTTTATAATTTTAGGCTTTTTTTCCTGAGTCTCCAATACCTTTTAGAAGTCTTTGGCAAAATTTTCATGATTTCATTAGCAAACTCAATAATAGACTTTAACCAGTTAAAAAAATGAATTAAAACACTTTGCTATATAAGTTTAATATTTTTATAAAGTAATAATCATGTGATGCATATTAATTATGGTGAATTAAGATAATGGATCACCTATTGTTCAATGGATATGTGTTTTTTATACTAAAATTACCAATGTAATATGAACTAATTAATTCAAAATGTTTTTAAATCTTATTTAAATTTAATCAACTTTAAAAGATATTTCTATTAAATCTTTAGATCATGAAACATTAACAAAACTTGTAATTTACGGGATAAGTTCATATCTATGATTGATGGATCCGTTGATCTCAACCATGATATTCAATAATATTTTTATATCTGGAATATTGTCAATGTTTTCTTTGTTTAAAAAAACACCTGGCTTTTCTACCTTTGATCCTGAGACAATTGCTTATAGTCCATTGCAACAATAATACTTGTTGGTCTTTTAGATTTCTAAATATAATTTTGGTGTATACATATTTAAAACTTTAAACAGTTGGTTATGATTATATCATTTATAATTGTTATATTATAACTGTGAGATATCATAAGAAATTATTAAAAAAACGGAAAATTAACTTAAATTTTAATACTTTCAGGCATTGAAATATATAAACTGGTTTAATTGACTAATGTTGAACTAAAGTTGTTTCAAATAATTTGATCTGAAAACAATATGAAAGGAAAAGCCAAATCAAATTGGTATTGAATTTTATATATCAATGTATAAAAAAAAACATAAAATAAAAACTTCTCTCTTAAAACTAAAAAAATAGTTTTAACAAAAATCAGGACCCAAAACAAGATGGTAACACTGCAATATGACATCATCCACTTAATCCATTAATTTCTTATCACAAGTAAATTACAAGTTTACCCACTTAAATACCAAAATATTACTCCTTGCAGTAAGGGTGATAGAGTAATCTGGCTTATGTAAGTTTGAAGCTGTAAAAACATGTGGAACAATAAAAGGATAGGACAGATGGAGGACTTAGCTTGAAAGCAAGGAACATAATCTTTTAAAAAGATTAGATATCTGACTCTCAAAATTTAGTTTTGTCTAAACTTTCCATTTTCTATGTAACTCACAAGTTTTGAAGTCATTGTATTTCTTCTATTTATCTGATCTCAAAAACAATTTTTTCATGTCTAATAAATACAACTTCTTTTATAATTTACTTTATAGCTACACCCAGAAATAAGTTACTTCTTAAAACGAAATATATGCATGTAAATCAAAACTAATCTAGTGAGATTATTGTCCAGGCCAATGCACATATAATATTATGATTTCCTTTTTTAGTTGATCAATGTTTATATCGAGTTTGGTGACAATGATCTTTCAAACTATTGGTATCCATATCTGTTGGTGCCATTTTTATAAGAGCTTAGCCCATACACGATTATGACTAATCTGAGCATAGAATTTAATTTCCCTAAAGACATCTTATGACTTCTAGTTCAATTACACCAAAATACTTGTTGATGTGGTTATTTCTAATTTTTGGCCTTTGTAATAAATTTTTTAATTTCAAGTTATGTCTAATGAAAATGATGTGTGTTTCATACATATTCTAAAATCCAGAGGTAGTAACAGAAACAACAAAGAAATAAAGGGCATTTTGTCATTTAACAAACTAGCCCACCACACCACACCACTAAACCACATAACCATCTCTCTTTCTTCTTTCAAGATTCCAAGAAAACTTCACAGAGAAAGAGAGAAACCCAAAAAATGTCAATCAAGAAGCTCTTGATGATCTCCTTCTCTTTAACATCACTCCTCTTCTCCTTCCTCTACATCCTCCCCACAACCAAAACTCTCTTCACATCCTCAAAAATCCCCATTTCACCCTTAGAACCAACCCAAAACCTCAACTCTACCCTTCCCCGTTTCGCTTACCTCATCTCCGCCTCTAAAGGCGACGTGGTAAAGCTCAAACGTCTCCTCCGATCACTATACCACCGTAGAAACCATTACTTGATCCATCTTGATCTTGAGGCACCACAAGAAGAGCATTTGGAGATGGCACGGTTCGTTGCTGGAGAGCCTCTGTTTCGACAAGAGGGTAATGTGATGATCGTGGGGAAACCAAATCTTGTGACTTATAGAGGACCTACGATGCTTGCTACTACACTTCATGCTATGGCTTTGCTCTTGAGATGTTGTCGGTGGGATTGGTTTATTAATCTTAGTGCTTCTGATTATCCTCTCCTTACACAAGACGGTACGGTGAGTGAATGAATTATCAAAATGTTTCTTGTTTTGGTTTTGTAATAATCTTGATGATTCGTAATTTTTTTTTTTTTAACATCTTTAGGATTTGATCTAGATTTGTGTGATGTATAAATGAACCGGTTAGGATCGGTTTATAGCTTAGTTTAGCTCGACAGAAACCGGTTTATGTGTTTCTCATTTGCTTCAAGAATTGGTGATTGTTTCATAGACTTTTACATCATAATTTAGATTTTGGAAATTTGATAAGAATGAATTGGTTAGGATCATTTTGTTTGATAAACCGGTTTAGACATTGATTTTTAGTATGTGTCTTGTTTATCAACTTGAGTTATTGTCTCATACATTGATAATGGTGATGTAATATTTTAATGTAATGAATAAATGCAGATCTGATCTATGCTTTTTCTGAGCTGCCTAGAGATCTTAACTTCATACAGCACACAAGCCGGTTAGGATGGAAAATGTAAGTTTTTAAAATTTTTGCTTACTTACTTTATCAACCAAACTAAAGTACAATAAATTTTGTTATAGTGTTATTGGTGAAGAAGCTAAATGTAATTAAATTGTGTAGGAACAAAAGAGGGAAACCAATAATAATAGATCCAGGACTTTATAGTCGCAATAAGTCAGAAATTTGGTGGGTTATCAAACAAAGAAGCCTCCCTACTTCTTTCAAGCTCTTCACAGGTTTCACCTTTTTTCGTTCACTTTTAGTTGTTATCCAATTAAAAACACACACAAACACAAAAACAAAAAAAGCTATTTTAATTGATGTTTTTGTGACCAGAAAAAGTCTTATTTGGTTTTGTTAGTACATCTTATCGAATCTGACATCAGAACAAGTTTCCTATAAGTTTAATTGAAGTATTGTTGCGTCTAATCAAGGTTATTGGATTTGTCATTTGAGTAAGACATAAAACCAAATAATTTATGGGACTATAGGTGAAATGTCTTTTTCCTTTTGTATATAAATACAGAAAAATGACATATCCATAAGTTTTTATTTTTACCTTTAGAATGTGTATTATACTATTATGTAATCTACTAAAAGAAACATGGAAAATATTCCAGGTTCTGCTTGGACAATCCTGTCAAGACCGTTCTCGGAGTATTGCATAATAGGTTATGACAACTTACCAAGAACACTCCTTCTCTACTACACAAACTTTGTCTCATCCCCCGAAGGATATTTTCAGACACTCATATGCAACTCGGATGAGTTCAAGAACACGACTGTGAACCACGACCTTCATTACATCGCGTGGGACAATCCCCCAAAGCAGCATCCGAAGATTTTGGGGTCAAAGGATTACAGAAAAATGGTGATGAGCAACCGGCCATTCGCAAGGAAGTTCAAGGGAAATGATCCAGTTCTCAATAGGATAGACCGAGAGCTTCTGAGAAGGAACCGGAAGCGTGGGTCGAAACCCGATTCTGGTCCTGGGCCAGGTGCTAGGAGGCTGAAGAGTTTGTTAATGAGGCTTATGTTGAGAAGAAACTTTGTCAAGAGACAATGTAGATAGAAACTTTGAGTTACAACACTACTCTATACAGAGATACCTCTGATCTCATTCTTTCTTGGGATTTTTTGTTGTTGGTGGTGTTTGATGTTTTATGATTCATACGGAAATAAAGAAGCTTTTAGATATGGTGTTGTTGTTGGGTTTGACTTGGTTTTGGCCTTACAAAATCCTTAGAATGTTGGGTAGGATAAGATTATCATACTCTATGTTACATACTTTTGTCCATCCTTTGATCTTTGTGAAAAGCATATATATATATTTACCCTTTTGTTTTTTACCAAATAGAATATAGGGTAGAATACATGTACTTTCCTACATTTTTTGTTATGGAATATTCCCTGACATGTGTCAAGACTATATTAAATGATTTGTGTTTGTTTCTGCTCCACTTACTAAAGAAGATATCGAACCAGACCTTTTCGGAATTGGTGGTGGAAACGTGAGTCTTATCATTTAACGCGATCATAGTGTGGCCATCCATACTTAGTTTGGTAATTAAACTCTAACATAAGTGAAGGTAGAGGTATAAATAAACAAAGTCAATGTAGTCCAAGCTGGATTTATCATTTCATCCAATTAAGTCAAAAGTGTGTATTTGAGGTGTCCAAAAAACTCAAAAGTGTATTTTTGGTAGGTCAACAGACTATTTATTTTCTTCATTTTACTTGTAGTTTCGTTGTCTGAGTTTATTGCCTTTTTCCTAGAGCACCGCTCCTGCTAGGCTGCAACGGTCATATATACACTAACTTCGTTACCTAAACCACGAGTCCATACAAATTTCTTTTTCTTTGTTTTTTTGGTTTCATGTGATAGTGAATAGTGAATACTACTCTCTCTGTTTCAATTTATAAGCAGTTTTGGTTAAAAGCGCGCATATTAAAAAAACATTTATTTTTTTATTTACTTTACAAAAAGTGTTTTATCTTTTCAATTAATAAAATAAATAAACATACTAATATTTTTTGAAGCCAATAAAATTTAAATACATATTTACTTTTTATATTGAACTTTTCAAATGGCTTATATTTTGAAACAAGAAAAACTCTTTAAAACTGTTTATATTAATTAAATATTTGGCCCCACTAAGCACTAACGGTCCAAAATCCACCTATTGGTCAGATGAGATCTTAAAGGTCCACTCACGTACCCACCCTCTTTAATTTAAGAAGCAAAACTTTAGCATATATGAAAAAAAAGAAATAATTAAATATCGGAGAGGATTACATGACCCAAAATAGATAAAAAGACAACAAAGAAACACGATTATAACCAAATCACAAGATCTGATCGGACATCGAAGGAAGTCGCCGGAAAAAGTTAACCGGAACCGAAGGCATATCATCTCTAAACCGGGGATGTCGAATGTAGTAAAAACCAGACCCCAAAAGGAAGACTTTGAACGGGACAATGTAAAACAAAAACGACGAGAAAAGACAGAACACCACGAATATACACGTGGCTCGTGGGTCCCTCCAGTTGAACAAAGCTTCAATCCGCTCCCCTTGAGCCGCCACGTCACCTAGCAAAGTCTGTGCCCGTCCGGCCAATGCCCTTAACCGGTCATACCTTATACGAACAACCTCCGGTGGTCTAGTCGCCGGGAAACCGTCGAACTCTTCGTCTAGCTCGTCGGGCGCGACGGAGTCAACGCAGGAGAAGCGTGGGTCAACGGTGTTGACTTTGACTCCGCCACGGTAACGGAACCTTAAGGCTAGGATTAGGAACGCGTACATGAAAACTGTTGGGAGGACTAAATGTGGACACAAGACGATGGCCACGAGAAGTAAGTGAACGAGGACGGTGGTTGGTGGGTGGACCCAAGTTCGTATCCCGTGAGTCCAACGGGCTATAGTCGCGGCGCGTGACAAGAACGTGATGACACGGAACCAATTTGCTTTGCTTCTCCTCATGCTCCACACATGATTGTCCGTGTCTAGCATGAATTGAACCACCTCTTGACCCAAAGGTGGCTCGGACCGCGCGAGCCGAGCAGTTACTATACGCATAGCCGTGTGACGTAGAATGTCTTGTTGAGCTGGACCGAGTGGGCGGACGTAGTGCATTCTAGGGAGCATTGGCGTGACATAAGCTTGAACAATGCTTAGCCAAGACGGACAAGAGAATCGGACGGCTATTTCGATTTCTCCCATTTTTTTGGCTCCACTCGGTAGGATTACGGTTAACGTGTAGGAATTTAGGTAGACGCGGTTCATGTCTAGAGTGGAGAGACGAACACGGACTTTCCCCACCCGCACATCTCTCCCTTGCTTCCCGGATTCGTCTCGTTTGTACCGTCCATTGTCGAAAACTCCAATAGTAAGGACCGTGCAAGGATCATAAACATCCCAAGTATACTGCTCATTCCACCGCGGATTAAACCGGTCTAGGATGGTACGAGTCCGAACCCATTTCGGTCCATACTTAGCAACCACATAAGCATCGGTGGTGCCACGAGTCCCATCTCTAGTCTTCACAGGAAGTAAATTAGTAGCTCCGCGGACACCAACTTCCAATAAACCAATAGGTGGCTTAGCTAGCTGTTTAGCCGAAGGCCTAACATCGCTCGTCACGTGAGCTGCCTCATCCAGCACGTGATACCCACCTTCAAGACAAACCTTCACATGAATCCTCCCGGAATACGGCTTCTTCTCATCTCCGGCGAGATTAAACCACCTCGATTTCGGTTCAGCCCGGTCATCATTTCTCCTCTCCACACTTCCCATATGTATCTTAGTCTGACCAATCGATAAACCGTTCGTAACATCCTCCACACTCACTATCAAGAACGGCTCAAACGGCTCAGACGCCACAAAAATAAGATCCTCGTTCCAAGTCGGGTTACCGGAACCAGAGGAAGAAGCGGACGGTCCAATCGAAGTCCTAGCCGTTTTGAATACTTGTGGACCAAGCTGAGCTTTCACATAAAGCTCAGTGGTGGGGATCTTCGCCTTAGGCTCGGAACTCGAAGCTAGCTGCAAATCTTGGGTTTGTATAACCGTTAAACGCAAATACCACAGCTTCGGAGATAAATAAACCTTGGACCTTGTCTCCGGTATCAACCCGCCGGAGTCCGATTGCCACGCCTCTTGAAACGCCTCGTCAGCTTGTGTCCCGAGCCAAACAGCGAGCATGACGTCATTCCCCGGAGATTTCTCCGATTCCAATGTATACCACTGAGGAGCTAAAGGACTATCCGGAGGCACTCTTTTAGGAACTTCCTGAAGATCAAACGACACCGTTCCTAAACAGCTCTCGACCGTCGTTGTAGATTTGTCTTCTTTCTCAACTTTCTCTTCCGACCAAACCGAAACTTCGAGTGAACTCGAGTTTAAACTCTCTTTCTCGAAAGCGAACACTTGATCCCAGTCTTTACCGGTTTGACATCTGGTTTTCACACTGTTTGTTCCGATCACAAGCTTCGCGTAAACCGGATTCTTCCCGTCGTTATTCGCTCGCTTCGCTTTCGCTACACGAACGTAAAGAAATGGCATTCGATCGACGAGATCGTAACCACCACCACGGTTTTGGTCTCTGGTTAGAGAAGGAAGCTCGAGATCTGCACCAATTAGATCTTGCCGGTTTACATTCTCCGGTTTAGTTTCTTTCATCTTCATAATCTCTGTTTTCTGCTGTACCGCCGGATTCTGAGTCTCAGCCGGAGCAGGAGGAGTCGCCGCCGCCGCCGCCGCCGCAGTAGCATTAGGCGGCTTTGCGGTTGTGTCCGCCTTAGGTTTCTTCGAAGTACCTGCCGCATCGGTTTTCTTCTCCTCCGGTTTAGCTTCTTCTTTCGGTTTATCCTCTGTTTCTTTCTTCTCCTCTGTTTTCACCTCTGTTTCTTTCTTCCCTTCCACTGTTTTCGCCTTCTCCTCCACCACCGGAGCATCAACCGCCGCCGCCGCAGCTTCGGGAGGTTTCTCCTCCGGTACAACAACCGGTACCGGTATAATCTCATCAACATAATAAGCCTTTAAACCAATCTCACCTTTAATCTGAGAGAACACACTCCTCTTCTCCAATGGATAATAAACAAGCGTTTCAGATCCAGCAGCAGCAAAAGCGTTACCAGCGATCTTGACTTTACCGAGAAACGTACTTCTCTTCCCTGTCTTCTTGTCGTTACACAGATTGATCTCTAGTATCTCTTCACCCATAGTGGCTGTATCGTGCACGAAGAACTCGAGCTTCTCATCCCACTGTGGATTCAGATCTCGAAACTTCGTCTTCGTTCTTCGTCTTTGTCCGTCGAAATCTACTATTGCGTATGCGCTCGCTGTTCCTTGTCCGTCTTTTGGCATTAGATTTCTTGCGTTACAGATCTCTACTATTAGCTTCCTTAGAACTGTTTCCGCCATTGGTTTGGTTCTTTAAGATCAAAAGAAGAAGATGACTGTTTGTTTTTTTTTAGAGAGAGAAACGAAATTTGAAAAAAAATTATGTTTAGAGAGAGAGAGTGAGAGAGAGAGGAGAGTACTACTGTTTGTGTTGGAAGCTGGAGTGTGAAGAGTTTAAAAAGGCGTTGGAGAGATTGAGATATGACACGTCAGTAATGACACGTAGGATGATATGCCACGTGGTTTAGGAAGAGAGGACGAATCTTATTGTATTTTGTATTGGTTCAGGTATTTCTGAACTTCGTGTTTGGTGCTACCATTAATTGAAGAAGGAAAGTATGTGGTCATTTTTTTTTTTTTTAAGATTCACGAGTTTTGATTTTGCTATAACGTTTTTTATAACCATTTAACTAGAGTCAGGAGATATTGGTGAAGTGTTGGTGAATTTTGACAAGTGAGTTTGCGCGTTGAAACTTGAACAAAGATGACAAGTTGTTTTGTAACGTTACAGGTTGATTAATGAACTGATATTTGCTTAATTAAGTCTAGTAACGTACATTAGCATTGATTAATGAAATCCCACTACATTGAAAGAAAGAAACTTTAATTTTTTTGGTGAAAAAATCGAATTTTTAGTTGAAATGTTTGGTAGCACATTAGCTATTTGGTTCTGTTTTTTTTTTTTTTTGTCTTTGAAAGATTAATATTAATTAACTACATTTATGAATGCTATGAACATTTTAATGTGCATTGTTTTACAGTATTAGTTACATTTATGAATGCTATGAACATTTTAATGTGCATTGTTTTACAGTAGCTTTCATAAAATTATGAGATGCACAATTAAGGCATGATATGTTATACTGGGAGCTCATGTGATTCATAATCTCAATTGCTTCTATTTGTATAATTCATAAAATTTGACCGAAAGTGTTTCTTGATTATGTGAATATGAAATGTTTTGCTTGCGTGGCCGGTCAAAATCTATTCATGTATTTGGAAAGTGAGAATCTTTTCGTAAATGGAAATAGCATTGAAAAAATAAAATAAGAACGAAAAGTTTATGCAATTGTACGAACTTGAATTGTTAGGTGCGTGATTTTTCTTTGTATAAACTCACGCAAAATGTGTGTTTTCAGTTTTTTCAAACTCATTTTGTAATATACTAATACATGCCTATTTGTGGATGTACTCGTAACACTGATATTATAGAATACAGGACACATTGTAATCAGAAGCCGTTAGTTCCTGTTCCAAATAGACGCACGTGCATGGCAGTATGGCACACATATTCATCACATTTACATATCTTTCATGTCTATAAGTAGTACCTTTTTTATTATAATTTTCAGTGAAAGTTTGGAAGTACTTAGTTCATAAACGAATCTTATACAAAACTATATTTCTTCTATCAACCAGCACGCTAATTTCACAAAATAGCAGACTGTTGCAGCTACTCTCTTATACTTCAGGATCAAGAGTGGATATTTTTCTGCGGAGATACTTATTCCAATCTACAATTTACTTTCTCTGGAGAGAGAGGAATAGAAGAAGACATGGGGAACAAAGCATTCCAGCAAATGTTATGGTGGCTCTGCTTGATAACAATATTCGCAATAGGATTGCTTCGATTAGAGATTCAGATTCAAAGATGGAGGGTGCTTTGCAACGTTGGTTCGAGTGTAGACTATCCAATGAAGCTTAAATCTGTATTTTCTTATGTTTAGTTTGGTCTGTTAGTTTGTTTTTTGAGTAGTATGCATAGTTATAGCTAATGGGGAGCTAGATCTATATACTATGGTGTAACCAAACTGATTCTTTGAATAAAAATTTAACATTTTATTCAAAAAAAAAAAAAAATTTCACAAAATATAATTAAAATAGATAGATTTCGAAATTCGGAACAACATTTAATAATACTACGTACCAATACATATGATACAACATAGGGTACAGCATATGTTTGGTAGGAATTTCAAATAATACAAGATGCTTAAAAGCAAGATTAATCCATAATGGGAGAAGCTTTCATTTCAAACGATCAACTTTAATTAATAGATATGTCGAGATTTTGATCCCATATTAGCTTTGAGTAAATTGATTTGATTTCTTTCTTAAATCGTTATTTTATTGATTTGGAATACAAAGATCTCTGGAACAAGAACACCAGAGATTTGGCATATAAAGACGAACTAAACTATACTTTTCCCTTAGTCTTTTTGTTAATTTTGTTTTGGTCACAGTCTTTTTGTTAATTATTATATCGGTGATAGCACCTTTATTGATAAAAATGTTAAAATATGAAATATCCCAACTTGCTTTACTTTTTAGTTTGCTTAATCTGCAGAAATGAACGTTGCTTTGTTTTCGTGCTTTTTGCATTGACAGAAAGATTAATGGATCTTTAAAAAAAAAAAAATACATAATAACAAAAACAAGTAAATAAATATAAAGTCTGTACTATAACTTTATTCCTGTGTTTATTTTTCAAGTATATAAAAAAGATCATAATACTGTATACAAGTTGCCTTGCATGCATGGGTCTCTGTCAGATATATGTTTTTTGCCAACGGTATTTATTAGTAGAAAACTATTTTCTCTTTTGTTTGTTTTCGTATGAGCTCTTATCAAAATATATAATCTTTGAAGTGTATCGGTTTTCAGATTACTTACTTTTAGTTAGGCCCAGCCCAGTGTGTTAAAAGAATGGGCTTTAATATCATCAACGATGGTATCTTCCGTCGGATTATGACTACGATTTTGATTGGTCCACGTGGTGAGGAACTTTGATAAACATTAACTATTCACAATTTTTTGGAAAGGAAAAAAAAAAAGAAGACATTATACAATCTTTTTGTTTTTGGCAACGAGAGCTTCTTCTTTAAACAAATCTCTACGATTTATCAAAATGTCTAATTTACACAATGGTCTAATTTATCAAAATTGTCTAATGAAAGTAACATACTCAACAACCTCAAGGTTGCTATCTTTCAAGTCATTTTTTTTTGAATCTTTCATGATGTCTCTCGTTTAGAAAACGATTTTTTTTCTTGTTTTTCTGTGATTAAGAACGAGTCTTTTACAGTACGTATTAAATTAAATCCATGTTGATTTACATTAAATGGAATGATGGCTCGTTTATAGTCGTCTTAGTACACTTGTTATATCTTACGCGTTTCAATTAATCTGATCACCTTGTGTCGTTGACTATAAGATTAAATCAAACATATACTAGTAACAAAATCATTTCTCAGCATCTATGTCGTATGCATAGAAATAATCAGATAGTGGAATGTTTCAAAGTTGTTCGTATGTATACACCTTTGGGTTTGTTGATTTACATCTCTTGATTTAATTAAATTTGACTGACCTATTCGACATCTACAAGATGTATTAATCTCCTCTTTAATTAATCTTTGTTATACATGGTCTAATGTGGCGTATATATACTAAAGCTTGATCAAAGATGTCTCATAACCCATTTCACAAGAACTAGCACTATAACACCACATCAAAGTTTTCGGAAACAATATGAAGATTGCAAACTTTTCTGTTCTTCTCTTGATTTTCATTATTTTTCCAGTCGCGTTCGCACAACTGAGATTTGGTTTTTACATCCAATCCTGCCCTAATGCGGAGACTATCGTACAGAGCATAGTCCGCGAGCGGTTCGCTCGTGACCCTTCGATCACAGCTGCCTTGACTAGGATGCATTTTCACGATTGTTTTGTTCAGGTTTGAATCTCATCCATTGAACATCTATACTAAATTCATTTTGATACCCTTAAAGAATTTGTTAGAGGATATGTAATCAAAGAGAACTACGTACGTACGTAAGAAATTATTCAATATCGAGTTTTTCATATTCTTTTCTATTTTAATCTATAGTTGATTGATTATAAATTTGTATTCATTAAACTGAGATAATCTGATTAGCATTCAGAAACTAGCAAAAGCTTTTACATTAATAACCTGTTCATATTATGAAATCAAGTTTAAGAACGATTATCTATAAATTTACTTTTACATATAATTTTTTTTTTATATATAAATTTAATCGTTTTGACATATTTTA
Source organism: Aurinia saxatilis (assembly GCA_900406295.1). Taxonomy (NCBI): domain Eukaryota; kingdom Viridiplantae; phylum Streptophyta; class Magnoliopsida; order Brassicales; family Brassicaceae; genus Aurinia; species Aurinia saxatilis. The sequence goes on along the minus strand of OVAP01000175.1, from coordinate 8,062 downwards.
TAGGGCTGTGACGCTTCTCTCCTCATAGACACTCCACAGTCGGAGAAAAACGCCGGGCCAAACGGTAGCGTGAGAGGATACGAGCTGATCGACGAGATCAAGACCGCTCTAGAGGCTCAATGTCCTTCCATCGTATCGTGCTCGGACATAATCACGCTCGCCACACGTGACTCCGTGTTCTTAGGTGGAGGACCAAGCTACCTGGTCCCCACAGGAAGGCGTGATGGCTTTGTATCCAACGCTGAAGAAGCTCTAAGAATCCTCCCCCCACCAACCATGCCCGTCCCAGACATGCTAAGTTTCTTCGGAAACAAAGGGATGGACGTTTTCGATGCGGTGGCTCTTTTGGGTGCACATACCGTTGGAGTTGGATTTTGTGGTAATTTTCAAGACCGCCTCGGCAATTTTCAAGGAACTGGACAGCCCGATCCCTCCATGGACCCCGGTTTGGCTGCTAGGTAATTTTTAAGCAACAAATATCTACATGCTATAGTTTTTATATTCAAATCAAATGATCTCATATATCTTTAAAATAATTTTCTATAATAGGTTAAGGAACACATGTGCTGCTGGAGGTCCTCAAGTTGCAGCACTTGATCAGTCTACGCCATCATTACCATTCTCATTCGACAACTTGTTCTTCGTTCAGATCAGAGACAGGAAAGGAGTTTTGCTACTAGACCAGCGGCTCGCGACCCACCCATCTACTTCTGGTGTTGTGGCTCAATATGCGATGAATAACGAACTATTCAAACGTCAGTTTGCTATCGCGATGGTGAAGATGGGAGCTGTTGATGTGCTTACTGGCTCAGCCGGTGAGATTAGGAGGAATTGTAGGGCCTTCAACTAAGAGTTGCATTAACTAATAACTACTAAAAATCTGATTCTCGATTGTTCCTTCGATGAAATTGTGAATGGTGATTGTTTGTTTTGTAATATGAATGTATATCTTTAAAATAAAAGTTGGTGAATCAATTTCATAACAACAATAGTATAAACGTGAGTGAATTGTGAATGTATTTGCGTTGATGAGTCTATACTAATTTCGGACTTTCCGTACATTTTTTTCTTCATGTTCATGCACTTGGATAAAACAGAGTAGACTGTGATTAAAAATAGAGAAATAGAGAAATATTGAGAGCAGTTTCACAAAAAAAAAGAGAAATATTGAGAGTTTTGGATATATATTTTTAGTTGACCGGATTCCAAACTGAATTAGAAGTAATACATTGAATTGTAGAATTGAGGGAGAAGTAACAGAGAAACTTTTTTTTTTTTTTGCAGAAAATGTGATTAAAATATGTTTACACAATTATTACTTTAAAGAATGAAAAATGTATGATTCAAAGTTAGAAAAACACTGGAAAAACGAGTTGTGGTAAGAAAATAATCTTAGTAAAGGAAAACAAAAATCAGCTTGCTATAGCTCTGATAGCAGCAGAATTTATACTTTTTAAAGTTTGAAGTGTGATTTTATTGAGATAAAATAACTTTTAAAGAGTGTCAATTTAACGGGGGAAAAAATATGTTAATCAGCTGGTCTCAAACCAAACGGGTAGACTCTAACAATGAACTATGTCACGTAATTATTTAAAACAAAGCTAATCCGCGAAGTTCACAAAATATTGATAGCATCATAAAATGATATCACCAAGCGCAAGGTTGATTTCTTCAAGTCTATGTTTTTTGTTCTTTTATATGTACATGTAATTTTCATTGCTTAAGGAAATGTTTTATTTTGACACTTGAAGAAACTAGAGAAAGTAAGAATGAGTCTTTCTGTCTCCCTTGTATAAGTTGCCCATCAAGGTCTATATTTTAGCTGATAGTGGATATCTTAACGGTTTAGTACTAGTGGGTTATATAATTTAATTTAAAATTTGTTATAATTTTTGGGAAAAATTGGAGTACAAATTTACTTTAGTAAATAACAACAATTATGTGTCAATAACACAAAATTATAATCAGGTATATATATATTACACAAAATTAGATGCGAATTGAAAAATGAACTCAAATACTTGATATTTAGTTCATATATAAGCTTAGGTTTGCCCACACTATACTATAGAAGTAGTAGTTGTAGAGAAAACCAATTAAAGTCTCAATGTCCCATTTAACTTATTAGTTTAGCTTATATATTTTATTTTCTTGATTTTTTTCGTTTCTTCAAGATCGAAGCATCTAAATGAACTATATTATTATGTACAATATTCAGCAGCAACTCCGCTGACTATTTCAAAAATTTATAATTTATCACATAACTTTTTTTGTCTGTGAAAGAACAGGTATCACATAAAACTGACAGTGACTATATATGATAGAATACAAATTGACTTCGACCAAGTAAAATAGAAAATTTTTACTCCTTGGTTGAAACATACATCTTACCGGCTATTATAAAATAAAATGTTGATGTCTACTTTTGTTTACAAATGTTATTATCTACTAAACTACAATAATTCTCAGCATATACACTTCTGTTTCCCTTTGCGTCTATAAATTCACATATTTACTTTAAAATAAAATATTAATTACACGTATGGAATTTCCATCTATAGAAATATATTTTAGACATTCGAATATATCGTATATATAAGTAACTAAATCTTGACCCCAAAAGCTTCAAAAACACATACTCTATAACAAACTTTTTACAAAACAAGATGAAGATTACACAACTTTTCTAGTTTACTCTTTAGTTTTCTTTATTTTGCCGACCACATTTGCTCAACTGAGAGTCGGGTTCTACAACAATTCATGCCCCAATGCAGAGACTATCGTTAGAAATATCGTTAGCGATGAGTTTGAGAGTGATCCCACGATTACGGCCGCTTTGCTTCGGATGCATTTTCACGACTGTTTTGTTGGGGTATGAATCTTACACAAAAAAAGACATTAGGATCCTTAGAGACTGATTTAATTAAATTTGAATGCGAAAAACGTCTAAAAATGAAAAAGAAAATGATAATGTTTTTCGTCTCGTATAAACTAAATAATATTTTAACACATATATATTTTTTGCATGTTTATCTCTTAGGGCTGCGATGGTTCCATCCTCGTAAACTCAACGGATTCGGAGAGATTCGCAGGTCCAAACCAAAGCGTGAGAGGCTTTGAGCTGATCGACGAGATCAAGACTGAGCTTGAGGCTCAATGTCCCTCCAACGTTTCTTGCGCCGACATAATATCCCTTGCCACAAGTGACTCCGTGGCCTTAGCTGGAGGTCCGAGCTATAACATTCCCAGTACGGGAAGGCGTGATGGCTTGCAAACGAACGCGAGTGGCGTGTTTGACCTTATCGGACCAACCGCTTCCGTGGCTGCATTTCTCAAGTTCTTTGGGGACAAACTGCTGAACACTTTCGATGCGGTGGCTCTTTTGGGTGCACATACGGTTGGTGTGGGTAATTGTGTTATATTCCAAGACCGGTTCACGAATTTTAATGGAACCGGATTGCCTGATCCGTCCATGGATTCCAATTTGGTTGCCAAATAAGTTATAGTAGTTTTGATATAGTGGTGACACTAACACAAATTACTAAATTATAAACGAGCCTTTATTTTCTTGTTGGTTTGATTCTGCCCAAAAAAGAATTTAACTGTGTGGATTAGACACTTTATCAAAGACAGAAACCATAATATACATTGGAAAATTAAGTAAATTTTGGACTTAATAATTAACATTAAGAATTTCTTATGTAGTCTAACCAGGATATGTAAGGCTTCAGAGAACCCATCAACAGGATTGGACCGGTCAACACCATTGACTTTTGATAACGCATTCTTTGGTCAAATCCGGTTAAGGAGAGGAGTTTTGCAACTTGACCAACGACTTGCAACCGATGAAGCTACCTCTAGTGTTGTGGCTCAGTATGCAGCCAACAACGACTTATTATTCAAACGTCAGTTCGCGATCGCGATGGTGAAATTAGGAGCCGTTGGTGTTTTTACTGGTGAAGACGGTGAGATCAGAAATAATTGTTGGGCATTCAACGAAAATTAACTTTGTTTTCTTATAAATTGACTCTTGTTTGTTTGTAACTAATATCTAATGATGGTTAAAATTTGTGTGAACTGTGATGTATTTGTTCTGCTGTTCTTCGAATTTTTTAATTTGGAATAAAATATTTTAATTTTAATTTTTGTATGTGATAAGTTATGAAGGATCATCTATTCATTAATAATTAAAATAGAATAAATTTGATATACATATATTCAAGATATTATTTAATTTTCCCAGTTACAAAACGTAAATTAATACCAGCATTTCGACACTTCGATCCAAGAAAATGTTTTTGGTAAAGTTAACGTGGATTAGCATTTCTGGAACATTGTGTTATTGATGACTTTTAAAAATGTTAATATTATAACGAATTGTGGGCCTAAAAATGTCCTAAGGTCCCACATTTTTAAGCGCGTAGCCCAACATGTAATGGGCCTCATTTCTTTATTAACGGATCCAAAGTTATATGTCAACAAACATAATCCCTAGAAATAATACAATTAAGATAATTCCGCTTTTTCAGTCTAGACCCTTATTCTTTTTTTTTCTTTTACAACTATCATGTTGTTAATTGATGACAATTCTTGGCTTGATAAATAAATCGAATCTTATATGGATCCCAAAAATGACATACTATTCTTTTAGTAATATAAGCATCAAAGTAAAAAATATATAATGTGGATTAGCACAAAGCATGGATGCATAGGCGAGATCTATTGGCGCACTTCGGATTCCAATAGTTTAATTTGGGGAACAGTAATAAAGAAAGATTCAGAGCTCCAAACAATAATGCTGTTGCTACCTACCGTGCCTTAATTATGTAAATATATACTCCATGTATAGACTAGTAATTAGACTAGGTACCTATTTTATAATAAGATTGTATTTCTTAAGAGAGATCTCCAAGTTAAATATACTACTACTATGTATGGGAAAAAAGTGAAATTTCAATGAACTATATAGGAGTTCGAATTTGAGTCTCATCCCTTTGATATATAGGCATTAAAAAACTTAGAGAACATAAAAATCTAAGTACTAAAGTGTTTTAAAGTATCTTTAATATTTTTCCCTTTAATAGACACTTACACAGGCGAACATAAGTAGAAAAAAAGGGGCAAAGCAAAACTAATCAGAGTTTAATTAGAATCTTGTCACAATAATAGCAAATAATTATAAAAAATTGGAAAGTGAAATGTTTTGTGCTCGTGTGTGACATTAGGCAAGATGTTGTCTTTGTTTGGTTGACATGTCATTTTCGGAACAACATTGCCATTTGTCTTAACAGAGGACCAAACATAGTGCCGCCTAATGATGATTAATTATAACTTTAGCACGTAATTAATCTTTCGATCATATATAATAAGTGCATGAATCTGCCTTATATTTGATCATTACAATAGTTTTATTAGTATTTTGTTGATAAAAAATAAAAAAGACTAGAGCTTCTTTAGCCTTTTGGCTCGTTTTGTGATGGCAAAGCATTCGAGTGCGGGACACATCACAGTCACTTGAACACAGCTTAACGATTTTAATATTAAAGGTAAAAGATCTACGGAAATTTTAATTTAGAAAATTCACTTGCGCCGTATCTTTGGTATGTGTTTTGTACCAAACCCATTTGTTTTTGTTTTTCTTTTGTGAAAGAACCCATTTGTTGTTATTGTTAATAAAAATTTATGTCGACGTTGTCTCTCTTATCACTAGACCTTGTATTAATTGGTGCTTTTAGCTAAATATAAGGCAGTCTGATGGATAAAGCATAGCCGCATAGGAAAGAAAATTAATACTACTCTGTTTTTCAAAGAGTGTCGTTTTGACTCTTTGCACACAAATTAATAAAACATATTAAAAAATTCTGTTATGCCCCTAAATAGTAAATTGACTATTCATATTCTTCTTTGTTTTGAGGTTAAATTAGGTATTTTATATTAAAAGTTATATTGGAAAATGAAAACGACGCTCTTTATGAAACAAAAAAATAAGCCTAAAACGACACTCTTTAAGAAACGGAGGGAGTAATAATCTTCTTGCTGTATCGTAAATATTTTAGAAGATCAAACAACCTGCAAAATTCAGCTATGTCTATATATACGAGAAGAATTATTTTATGGATTAAAAAAACTAGTGATGCCAAACTGTAAATAACTTGTGTTTTTTTAATGATCTAAACAAATTGTCTGATATTATGTAAAACATCTTGGAATTTATCAAGTAAAATAACATGACGTTTGCCAAAAATGATGCGTGAAATTCATATTGTCTTTTCTAGAAAATACATATGGCAAATGAACCTATTAATATATATTTTTTATCAAATAAAATGATTGAATTTTACTATCTACTAATATATTCTTCTCAAATTTCTATGAGAAATTATCTATAAGGTTGTCTAAATCCTAGAGACAAATATGTCTACACAAAAGAAATTTTTTTATAAGGAAAAGGAGAAAGATGATTATGGGTTTTTGTCAGGATACATGCATCACGCATATATAAGTATTAATAAATAACTCATTAATGTTCTATATTGTAGTTGTTTTTTGTTCTTTCTCCTCTCACTTTTTTATTGTTTTTGTCCTTTCCTAGTTTTTGTTTAATATCTTCTACAAGTGGTTTGCAAGTTCAGAGGACAAAACCACAAAACTCAACTCTATATGTCAGCTCCGTTAGTAAAAACCCAACTCTTCAACAATACAATGTATATAGAGAGAGCAGAATCATGAATCTCCTAGAGAGGGATAAAAGATCATAATACTTTTGTATGTTTTTAATTATGACTGTTTGTTTTTAAGGAAAAAAATCATTCTTCGTCACATCATCAATTAATATGACCATAAAAAAATTATTTGATATGATGAATTATGAGTCTTAATTGTGATTTATGTGCGTTAAAGTCATATCAAATATTAAATCTTAACATATATTAATTTCTCCGAGTTGTTATGATTTATCAATGTGTGGTTGTTAAAAAACTACATATATTTGTATTTCTCATTTTATATTTTTAATCTGACCAATCAACAACAAAATCTATAAAAGGGTACAAGCTGGTGTTTCTTTGGTCATGGAACTCAATGCAGGTAAAAAAAAAAAAATGAAGTAACAGAGACTAGATTTAAAACAAGGTAGGACATGTTATTTGAAGAAGTTTTTCTACAAATACTAGACCAATTTTTAAATTTTAATTACGTCATCAACATAATCTATATGATCATCTCTTACAGAAAGACACATTGATTACCATGTAAGTAGTTCGGGTGTAATTGTGGGAATAGTCCGTACATGTCACAGAGCAGGACCACAAAGCTATGATTTTAGTATATACTCTCGAAGTCTTACAAGATTCGAGAATTTCAGGACCACAAAGATCGGTTATATGCTAAACTATAGGGTTGTTTTTTTCATTTCTTTTCGTGAGGTCTCGTGCAGTTTTATGGTCCAAATCCTAGTCATTTTGTTGGTCGAATATTTTTACTATTTAAGTTCTTATAAAATATAAACATTCAGTGTTCATTGTATAGTGTATGACGTATTCAATAACAAGATTTCTACCAGGTTTTCAATTCACCATTTTAATAATACCCCATACTAAGTATAGACTACTTAAAGTAATATGAGTCCATTCGTTTATCTTCATCTCAATGATATATGATTGTATATATATATATGTAAATCCGGACAATAAATTTGTCAAAATCACTCGTATTCTCTAACGTATGGTCTGTAATTTTGTATGCATGTTTGTTAAAAATATTACTATACATGGTTATAATAATAGGGGCTTAATCACATATACCCAAAAATTTTTACCCTTAATCACATATACCCAAAAATTTTTCCTTCCTTTATATACCCAAGTTAAAAGTCTTGAATGCCCTCTTTTATCCATATCTTCTTCCGGATATCTCTGCTCTCTTCTGTGACTTTTCTACTCTCTCCTCTTGCCGGCGACTAAGAAGGAGGTTTGCATGATGAAGATCGAAGGGCAGAAGGGTGGTGGAGATAAACCGGTGAGCTGGTTATGATTAAATTCAGGAAGAGGCAACAAACCGGTAG
>OVAP01000174.1:0-46656 GCA_900406295.1 Aurinia saxatilis | reverse complement strand
GTAGGTTTACCAAGGATTAAGTAGCCAAAGTACTTCTCGACTCTTTCTGCAGGATCAAATTACGAACATCAGAGTCTGAATTTGATTCCAACAACTTTAGTTTTTTAAGGGCCTCTTCCTCGAAACCATGTGCTATCCAACATGTAGGTCCAGTAACACTTAACTAAATGTACAATGCATAGATCTTTTGAAGATACAAACTTGAAAAGGGAAACACACCTGTTTTAGAAGAAATAAGCAAAAAGCTACCACTCTTTGATTGTGGGGTTCAAGTGATTTTTTGTTTTTTTGGGTAACGGCCAAGTTATCCCATGGAAGAAGCTCGTCAATTTTTGCGGCCAACAACCTGCTAATTTTTTGGCTCAAAAAGCATGTCCAGTCTTCAATTTGTCATAGAGCTTCAATCAAGGCTCTGTCTGAGCGGTTCACGTAGCTCTGCAGTTGCACTTCGTCTCCTCTCCGTATTTTCTGGTCTGGCGAGCGAGGCAGGCCCAATAAATCCAATGGGCATGGTGATGCAAGCTCCTCTAGTGACTCCCCAGTATAAAATATTTCAACTTAAATACGTTCAAATCCAATATGCTCGTTGATGACATCATTGGACAATATAAAACTTACATTTGAAGCTCCATATCATTATTTTATTTACAGTAGGTATGCTAATGCACTTTTAACAATTTATGAAGGTGACAAAACTAAAATTAGATACAAAGAAGCTTTGCCTCTATTGATACATTACAGAAGAACAGCTTCTACCTGAGTTAATAATGCAAGTTTGGCAAGAGTAGCTTTACTCATAACAGAAGGGCACAAGCAAAATATTCAAATCCTTGAGAGACCTTGTTAGCCTCAAAAGCAGCAAGTGAATAGTTAGCAATGAATTGAGTGGTAAGAACATAACATGAGCCCATATATCACCAGAGGAGCAAGTGAACCAAGGAAAGTGAATTCACATGAGCCAGAAATATTGAATTCAAATCACTAAAAATATATCGTCCTTCAAGACAAAGAGATGGAAAGGTAGTAGTAACCAGTTAAAAACATTATCCTAAAACCATTAAACAATTATACCTGAATCGAGGAGTACCTACGACTGCTTAAATTGATCTAGAAGCCTAGGCTACACTCTTGTTATCTTATAATTTAGTTGATTTTTCTGCAAATAAAGTAAATCAACTAAATGAGGCAAACAAAAGGGATCACAATAAAGTAGTAGCTCATTCCCCAAAATAGAGAAAAGATAGTTTTGTGACAAACCACCGCAAAAGAAAGTCATCATACTGATTATCATTCAGCCATCTAATGGCAATCAAATTCTCGAGCATCGCCTGGAGTTTGACTGCGACCCAAAATTTGAGACCCGGAATCATACTCCATCGCCCCAATCTAAAAAAAAACTGAACAACATCTCCTTGGATTCCATGTTTTGGTAAGCAAAATTTTGTCTTCAAAAGTGTGAATAACGGTTTGATCCTTGGAGAATAAGGCTTTAAAGGGGTCCTCGAGTGGGGTAGAATGAATGCCAGATAGTGGCAATTAAGACTCTGGCTGTATGAATATGTGAAACGGTGGAGTAATTTAAAGTGGGAAACTGAATGAGACTGGAGCTTGGTGTATTGACGAAGAAGAATGGTTGGAGGTCGTTTTCTCTCTGCGTTTTTTTTTTGGACTTTCTGAATTTTCTTTTTTTTTTTGTGAGTGAGCTGTGGTAATTTGACCTATATATTTTTAATTTCGTTCAGAATTCACTAATACAAACAGACCCATAACATGTAAAACAAAATTTACGCTGCCATGTGACAAGTTTCTAGGTGTTATTTTTTTTGCTGATGTGGATGCACCAGGAACCCCAAACGGCTCCTTTTATATATATATAGATTTGGTTTCCAAAATGTAAGCTTTAAAATTTTTCCAAAATATTCTTTATTCGATATTCTCTCTCCTGCCGAATAAGGTATTTTCAAATTTAGCCCGTTATCAGCGATTGATCATTGATGGCTCTTTCAGCATCAACACCGATCACACAAGTATTCTTCTTTTTCCATTGTTTTATATGTTTGTCTTCTTTGACAGTTATTGATAATACACTTAAACAAAAAAACCAGCCAAATCCATTAATACTTGTTATGGATCAATACTTTAGATCCACATTTTTAAAGATTTATAATGTTGAACTGAATTCATATTCGTTCCAAAGTGAAACCCCCCGAGTTTCAAATTATTTTGACAGCTACACTTAAAAAATCTAAAATATTTATTCAAGGAAACAATAACTAAAATCAAAGGGAAAACAAGATGTATATTACATCACATATCATCCATTTGCTCTTTTACTTCCCATTAGATCGCATGGGGTTTGACTTACAAATCAATACCGGTCACAAGTATATATGTATACACAAACTATATATATATTACAATTTACAAAGTTAAGAGATTGGAGCAACACGAATTTAAATATTCTGTGCAACTCCAAAAGTGTACTTTGGTTAATCTCACTGCGTACATGCCAATATGTTCCATAACTTTCTCGTTCTCCTCATGAATTTCCCAATAATCTGAGCGATGAATGTTTCGATCAAATTTGAGGACGGAATAAGACTTGTTTTCAACGGAGAGATCCCGGCGAATGAAACTCCGGTCTCATGAGCTGTCTTTCTCATGTAGAAGCTCCTACTTCCTAGTTCTCCGATGATTTCTCTTTTTCCTAAACCTATATTACACATCAAAGTAAGTATATATATTCAACCATTTTGGTTCATATCAATATCAATAAAGCAGATATTAACAGTTCCTACCTTCTTTTATGTTGGAAATAGTTGAAAACATTGGCTATTGTTACCTTTTTCTTTATTATAGGTCATATAACTCATGAATTTTGTGAAGATCCTTTATTTCACATGATCTAGTAGCATAAACAATATCCTAAAAAAAAAGTAATTATTTGAGTAGTGTATAGTTAACTTACTTTGGATGCTGAAATGAGAGTGATGCAACTCGAAGGCGGCATGTTGATCAAGTTTCGGTGTTCGACCTTCTTCGCAGTACTTATCTACTACTATTTTAATTGTTTCTTCAACGTTGCAACAGAGTTTAACCATTGCTCTTACAGGTCCAGGACTTCCTTCAACCGCAACGCTTATTATTACTTTTGCTTCTCTTTTTGTACCCTGATTTTGTTTCAAATTAATCAACAAAAAGAAATTCACTGATTTTTAGAGTTTAGATAGCTTATTAAACCGCAAAATGGTTTTTCGAAAAAAAAGACGAATCAAACTTTGGGGGTTAAATTGTGACATTTCAAAATATTATAGGCTTTAAGTTAGAAAATCTTAAAACCTTATTTGACTAAAATGTACAAAAGTTTCAGAGAACAATTTGATTTGAAAACAGATTCTGACCTCTTGATTGATCGGAGATGAAGACAACGATGACGAAGACATGGAAGGAGAAGAAGCAAAAAACTCAGAGCGAATCCTATGCAAGTAAACCACCGGATCAGATTCTTCCTTTGGTAAACCTCTCATCGGCGATGGTCGTCGCAAGTCTCCTTCGGGGCGACGATTAAGACTCGGCTCTGAAAAGCTTCGCTCGAAAACTCGATTACTTGGTTTCGAGCTATTCTTTTCGCGGGAAGCTTGCTGTTTCGCGGTCCTTCTTGTCCCGGGGCTTCGGACCGGGCTACGGAACTTTCTCCTGTGAATTGAATCTGACATTTTTTTGTGAAATGACGAGTTTGCTTGAGGAGGATGTTTTGAGAGTTTGCTTGGCAAAGAAGCGAATGAGAAGGATTCCTCTGCTTTACTCTTCTTTTTAGTTTTCAAATGGTTTTCCAAAATTTTAATATATTAGTGACTTTTAGTTTTGCCATTAAAATTCAAGCCGACCAAAAAATTTCAACACCTTTAGTTATTCGATTAAATGTATTCGTTTGTCATATATAGACGTGTTTCTTATATTATGGTTTTTTATTTTTGTCACTATGATAGTGGGATCTGATCTTTTCTGATGATTCCTACGTATAATGCTGTAATATAGACAGAGCCGGATCTGAGCACATGATTATGATACATTTGAATGGGGCCCCCAAAATTATAAGGGCCCCTAATTTTTTTTTTTACTTGAGTAGTTATAGAAGAAATAACAAAATATGTGTTGTATAGAAGAATAACAAAGAAAAAAAAATCATCTATTAGCATTATTAATATTAATAATCTTTGAAAAAACTTTTTAATAATCTTTCATAACATTAAAAATATAAAAAGATTAATTTTAGTCTAAAATTACGGTTATTTTTCTATACTATATATAGTTTTTTTATATATATCTTTTTTTCATGTTGTAAAAAATAAAATTCGGATTATTTTTGAATAGGGCCCCAAAAGTTTTAGATCCGGCTCTGAATATAGAGTATTATGAAAAATTTGGAATAATTATTAATCCCTTTATTTTTTCTTAAATCCAAAATATTTAAGCTATAATAGAATGAAATAATTTCATTTAAAAAAAAAAGGTTTTTTTATGATTTGTATTTATAGTATGATCTATGGATGTAAAATGAGTTAAGAAATCATGCATTTCGTACTGATGCAGTTTTAGAAGTTTACTTGAGAGTCTTGAATTTTTTCCACAATCCCAAAGTGTATAGAAAACAACCCTATTGGGTTTTGTAGAAAGTTTGACACGTTTAAACACGAAAATGTGAAACCCGAACACCTTTCGTATAACCAAAGGGTATTTGAGTACAGAGACTCGAGTTTCAATTCATTTATTCTTACGAAACTACTGATTATAGGGAATAATATAAAATCTTGATATAAATGTATAAATATTATATATAAAGATACTATTTATCAAAATCCCTCAATAAATAATTAAAGATGTTTGACAAAAATTAAATAAATAAACAATAAATTTTTTTTTCTCTTAAACATACTTCATTCCACAATAAAGATTTCATTGGTTACAAAACAAACAATAAAGATTTCATTAAGGTCAAGGAAAACATGAGATGAAATAATATTGTATGTGTGTGGCTGAAATTGGTCCGAGGTTTGTGTTCACTGTTTTACGAAAGGAACTTTGGGCCAAGTCATTATGTATGCACTTGTTTGTAAATTACATCTAAATTCATTTTATTTTCATGACGAAAATAGTAGACTTTAGAATTTAATAGTATGTATTATGTAACGTCAGATTTTCGTGATGTAACAACACCATTCTATTAGTTTAGTAGCATTGGCTAGTAGCCTCAATTTATTTCAACGATTTGCTATGCATATTATAATGTTTTACTGTTGATAGACACATGCCTCAAAGGTCAAATAGCCGATGTCATATTGTCATGTATCCATGTATTCATTGAATTGCACCCATACAATATGATCCTAAGACTTGTACAATGGAGTAGTTGAAAAAAATAATTCAACAGTTTTTAATTTTTCTCCTCGCAATGGGGGTGTTGAACTGCAACGTGGATTAACCAAGTTGAATTTATTCAACTAGTTGAAACAAAATTTTCTGAATATGTGGCACAATCTCATTAGACAGTTTCCACAATTTTTTTATTTTTTAAATCTTTTTCTTATCCCCTCTTTTCATTGATTATTTAGATTTTTGAAATTTTTACCTCATCCACATTATTATAACTCAAGTATTTCATAATACATTATTTAGAAAAATATCTATATATACCAAAATTCATGATTTGTTAAGTTCTATAAAAAGATATTAGTCTCATTTCATTTGAATATATATAAAAAAACATTAATTTCACTATAATTGTTTTGTAAGTCTCCAAACATCTAATTTTTTTTTATCTTGAAACATTTTTTTGTTAAATAGATCATAATAATAATTATTTTAACACCGAAAATTCTACTAATTTCCCTTTTAATTATGTATGTGTGATTTACGTGTTTTATTAATTGTGTTGTGTATTTATTTAATGTATTGTATTGCATTTTAAGTTTATATATATATATATATATATATATATTTAAATAACTATCATTATTTTTTGTTTTCACTGGTTTGAATTTTTATAAAATTAATAAAAATTGTGTACAAAATATTTTTTTATCTCTTAGTTATAATCGATAAATTTCATGTATTAATAATATATGATCACAAACAAAACATAAAATATAATATGATGTGGAGTGATAGGGTAGGGTGTTGAAATTTATTAAACAAAATCATAGTAGGATTTAAAAATTGAAAGGGTATTGAATAAGTCTGTGGAAGAGAGAAGATGATGTGGAGTATAAAAAGTGAAATTTAGGGTGTTGAATAAAAATGATCATTGTACATTTTGTTAGACTATGAACAGTGGTTTTGTATTTTTAAATTTTTCTATTTTTGGTCATCTGATTAATTAAGATAAAGAAAGGTTACAAAGTTATACAAATGTTACAAACCCAAAGTGGAGAAGAGAACTACAACTTTGTGGAAAAAAAAAAAAAAAAAAAAAGAATGGCTCATTCTTGTTCTGTACAAGAAAGTGAATCCGACAAGGTTAGTAGACCATATATGATTAATCATGTTTTTTGATATAATTAGATATCATAGAATAAAAAAAGAAATTAGATAACTCCAACCAATTGGAATTATCAAGCTTGAAACTAGGATGAAAAATCCATCAGTATTAGGAAAATCAATATAGAACATAACAAACCTATGTTGATTCCATCAATTACTGGATCCATAGATTCTTCCATTGTAAATGGGGCTATGAGAAGTTTCATCATATCCATCACAGCTCCTAGCCTCCTATATAGTTCGGGTTGCTCGAGAAGTTGGATTACGAGTAGTTGCTTATTATCTGAAGGGTGTTTTCTTGCTCAACCAATAGAAATATTCACCAAAACTTTAATTAAGAATATACAACATGATGTAAGTCCTATTTGGACAACATCTCCAATATGGTCATGGTTATGATGATTTCATGCACCTTAAGTATATAAAGCAAAGAACTATTTGGACAACATGATGTTTGTTTGGTGCATGAAACTCATTTGTTTAGTTTTTCTTCTTATCGCAGCTATGATTTTCCATGGACTCTAACCAAATTTATTCCATTCGAGGGTGGAACTTAATATCATGATTACCATCACTATGTTCAGAGCAACTTCACTTCAGTGTTCACGGTTAGCATGTAACAATTATGGATGAAACATTGATAATATGGTATTATATGTTCTTACTTTTCATTAGGTTACCGAGTACAAAAGAACTTCAGCAGGTAAATAAATACTCCTAAAACTAAGACTGCACAATTAGATCCCTCGGCATAATTATAAATGCAGCTATCAGTTATGAGTTCATATAACAATATATGTGATCTCTACCATAATGTTAGATGTTTGTATCTTTCCAGTTGCAGATGAAGGAAGAGTCCAAGAAGAACAACAACCAGAATGGAGGAGATAAATTCGATTAGTAAACACAAAATTTCTAAAACATGATAAACCAGACGCAGCTAATTACTGAAGTTATAACTTATAAGCAATCTACTAATCCTATATATCCAAGTCAATATTCCCAAATTAAAGTGTAGTAGTTAGATTTCTCTTATCTAGTCTGTTCCGTGTCACATGAAAATGCTGCTTCTTGGACATTTCCGACTTTGAGTGACGTGTTGGTGCTGATTTTTTTTTCTTTTTTTTCTCTTAAATCTTACAAGGGAATTCAATTTTGTTTGGTAGGGAAAAGAAATTCAAAAGAAATCACAAAATCCGAAACTTTGTTTGGTGAGTTTTCTACTTCTCTTTGTCGTTTTTCACTTTTCACCTTTTTCGTGTGTGGGCTTGTGTAGTGAACCCATCATCAAAAATATTATAATGAGTTTGAAATGTATAACTATTGTATAAATTCTTTTATTTCTCATTATCCGCCAATTTGTTTTTTTTATCCATAAACACATCTTTTCACCTTTTTTTTTGCTCCTACAAATTTCTGAAATATTCAAATATAACTAAGAATATATATATATATATATATATAATGTTTGGTTTTCAATAGTAGATTTCATTGGCATATGGGTTGCCATTAATTAGTTACAGTAGTGAATCAACAAAGAGTATTTTATCAAGGAAGAAGATGAGTACATTTTTCAAATTTATATTGGATTAGAATTATGATAATGCAGTGATTACTGCGATATAATTACTATCAAATCTTTTTTAAAAAATTCAGAAAGGATTAAAAATACATCTGTTAAGAATACATCCAACAGCTTACATACTTATGCTAATTTAGTAAAACCTCAGTGGTAATAACAAAGCCCGTCTAGCTCAGTTGGTAGAGCGCAAGGCTCTTAACCTTGTGGTCGTGGGTTCGAGCCCCACGGTGGGCGATTGTTTTCACTTTGATACTTATATTTTTGAATGGATTTACAGAAAATAGACGGTCGACAAGTTAACTCATACAGATATACTTAAGTAGTGTACCTTGTGACAATGAATCTGCCTCCAATGATATGTTCTGCTTTCACCACCTAGTCTACTTTGCTTTTTGTTTGTCTTTCAAATAATTGTGAGAAAAATTCATTAATTTTGTTTTCTATGATTGTTAAGGAGGTTCTAGAGTCATCTAGAAGCTCCTGGTGTTATCTCATATTGGATAAATATAAGTCCTATTATATTCTCTAGTGTAGAGATAGATGCATATGTTTGTAGATCAAGTCGAATCATGTGCAGTCAATAGAATCATCTTTTCTAGTATCAGGGCCAACTCAAATCGAGTATACATGGTATTTTCTATATAGAAATGGCTTTCCTGACCTGAATCCTCAACACGAATCATATAACAAGGCAGATCTATTCTGATTAAATAGAAACGTTCAATGTACCGTGTGGGACGACTACTGTAGGAGGTGTCAAAGGTCTTCAGAAAAATAATGTCAAGTGACACGTCCAAGCTAATCTCATGTATACATGATTCAACTAAACTAAATCACATAAGAAGCTATACGAACGGTAAGTAAGCCGAACGTAAAATATCAATCTTGCCATGATACGTGTGTTTTCTAAAGAAAATATGATCCGTTCATTTATAAGGTACGCGAATCGACAAGTAACAATACACAAAGAGATAGGATGTTCTACTGAAAACGGAAAAAAGAGGACCCAATTTTTGGCGGACTTCTCAAAGAGGAGAATGTAAGAAAAAGCTGAAAACATCAATAAATTAGGTAGCTACATTACTTTTGGTTGGTTGAAAAGTCCAGACCCTCGTAATATTTCTGTTACTTCCCAATCTGTATATTTTATATGATTTTTCTAGTTGCATTATATACATTCTAAAACACTCTTCATTCCTTCGAGCCAAACTAAAGCCTCAACTCCAAAACATTATTGCCATAGATAAAATAAAATAAAATAAACAGGTTCAAGTTGACGCGCAATGATATCTTACCCAACCGTTGAATATGCATCCATGGCTTTAGGACGCAACCTGACTTGGTTTGAGACGGTTTGGTTCGATTACTCAGCTACCAAATCTGATTTCTTCATTTGGTGCCACACCATTTTGCTACTCTTCCTCGTGTTTTCTCTTGCTCCTCTTCCTTTTGTGTTTGTTGAATTCACTGGTTGGTTCGATCGCTTCAAGATTCAGCCGAAAGTGAAGCTTTCCTTATCTGAGATGTTCCAATGTTATAGAGATGTCATGAAGTTGTTCTTTATCGTTGTTGGTACATTGCAACTCGTTTCTTATCCTTCGGTCCAGGTTATAAATCCAATTTTTTTAATATATCTCCGCATCTCGTGTGTTAGTCATGGAACGTTTGTGTGTGTGTGTGTGTTAGTTTTACAATTTTGATCATCTTTTGGGATAATAGCTCAAATCCCTTAAAAAATTAATCCGAGAGTCGAAACCCACACATTTTTCTCTTAAATCAATATCATTTTCAAATGGCAAATAGAAACATCGCTAACTATTAGTTTTGAAACCTATTTTGTGTGAATGTTGTTAGATTACGATTTTGGGAACATGTTTTTGATATTATAGAAAATTACCTAAAAAAAGAAAACAATTTACCTTTGAATCAAATATGATATATATTTCCTCCTACTTTTAAAGATCTTGCAACGTTTTTTTTGCAAAAACAGTTTTGCTGATATTATTGGGTTAATTAGAGCAAATCCCACATAAATTGCAATTTGTAAAAATTTAAAGTCCAAAGATTGTAATGTTTTTGAAATATACTCAAAAGGGAAATTATACACATGCAGATGGTTGGGATTCAGAGAGGGTTGCCCTTACCATCATATATTGAGATAGTAGCACAACTAGTCGTTTACTTCTTGATAGAAGATTACACTAATTACTGGATCCATAGATTGTTACACTGCAAATGGTGTTATGAGAAGATTCACCGAATCCATCACGAGTACACATCTCCCATCGGATATGCATCTCCATACGCACATTGGGCTGAAATTCTGATTCTTGGAATTCCGACGTTTCTTGGACCTACGATTGCTCCATGCCACATTATGACCTTTTGGTTATGGATAACTTTACGCCAAATCGAAGCGATTGAGACTCATAGCGGGTAAAACTAAAAATCCAATCATACTTAATGTACAATGTTTTGTAATGAAAAATGCAAACACAAACAGAAATATCTACGTCTGGAATGTATGTGGTTCATCACAAAATATGTTTTTTCTTACATTTATTTGCAGATATGATTTTCCATGGAGTCTAACAAAATGCATCCCATTTTATGGTGGACCTGAGTATCATGACTATCATCACTATGTTGGAGGACAAAGCCAAAGCAACTTCGCTTCAGTATTCATTTATTGCGATTACATTTATGGAACTGACAAAGTGAGTACTGTTGATGAAACTTCATTTGAAAATTCTTCTTCCTTAATATTTCGATTAAACTAATTCCTAATGAAAACTGATAACAATAATGTTGATATTATTATTATTTTCATCATCAGGGCTATCGAATCCGTAAGAAGCTTCTTCATCAACAGGTTGATACATATACATATATGTGGTTTTATCTATTGTATATTTACTTTTTTTATCCGCGGGTTCAAATCAAATCCCTTGTTTATTTTGTTTGAGATGTTTCTTTATTTTTTTTTTGGGTCCTATCTTGTAGATTAACGAAGAAGCTGAGCCCATTGGAGAAATAAAATATGATTAGTAATAAGTTTCCGAAAAAGGTTGAAACTTAAAAGTTCCATTATATCAAATGAATTGTGTTGTAGTATAAATTAACTTTCATATGTAACAATATGCATGGTTATAAATGCTTGGTTGTTTGCAACTATGATAACTATGAATGTAATTAGGGAACATTAGCTAAATATATCGTTTTTTGTAACTAGGTTTTTTTTTTAATCAGTTTGTGTAAGTTTTTATTTAATGTTAATCATATCCTACCCATTAATAATATGGAACCCTCAATAATATGTTATGGTTGATACTTAAATTTGCCTCGTTCCCACCAACTCACCCAGACATGAGCTAGCTAATGTGTTTCTCCTTAATTTTTTTAGTCGAACATTTATTTGGTTTCTTGACTATTGTAATATCTTCCCTAAATCCTTCACGAGCTACCGAGCTATTTTATCTTCTCACTTTATGTTAACATCTAAAACCTCTCTATTATATTAATTATCCTCATATAGGATGGTCATACCTTATAACTTATGATTCGAATTGAACAGATTTAGGATCACCGCACACACATCAATTTTCTTGTAATGAGTCTTGAGTTCATCGAGGTTCTTTATGTGCTTGGTAGTTTTTTTTTCCTCACCGTGTAACTGGAAATGTAAATTAGGTTTAAGTTTTTCCTTAGCACGATTACAATAAATGTTGTTTTCAACTATTAGAGTGTGTTATTTAGGGTAAAAGACATATTTATTTAATAGTGAAAATATTTAAAGAATGTGTTGTCAATTTTTCAGCTGATCTAACTAGCAATGTTAAACATTAAATGACATTCAATATTCATATAATTACTATAGTAATTAGCAATATATTGTTTACTCATGTGACATCATAACTAGTAATTTATTGGTGAGACATCAAGCCTTTTTTTGAAAAAATATCTTATTATTGTAAGGTTATGGTTAAAATTTTCTGAAAAATGCCAATTGGTACATATTATGTGAAAAATGTAAAATTGTTTTTAATATGATATACTATATTAGAAATTTGATTTTTTTTGTGGGTGTGTGTGTTATTAGGTGTTTATGACTAAATATCAATTGGTTTTGAGAATTATTCAGTATCCTAACAAAATTTAGATCTATTAATATTTCAAGGAATATAAAACATTTTTATTTTATAAGTTGACTTTTATGTTATAAAAATATATGTATTTTAGGTTATCTATGTTTAGCTTAGCCCCAAAAGTGATGAGCAACACAAGTTTAGCGTCTCTTTCGCCACAGACTCGCATGAGCTCGTCAAGTGGTCTCTTTTCCTAAAGATTGTCCGCCTTCTCAGTCTACATGGAGGATGTCATGCGACTAAAGAGTAATTTCTCCAGCTTCTCGTTGTCCTATGTACCTCGTAGCTGCAATACCAAAGCGGATGCCCTTGCATGCAGTGCCAAGATTTAGTCACAAGATATCAGTTATGTTAGTGATGTACCACCGATTTGGCTTTTCCATCCGGTCTAATCTATTTTATAAATGATGTCAAAAAAAAAAAAAAAAAAAAACTTAACCCAAAAAGTCTTTGATATGTAATTTTGCTCTGAGTAGCCAATTTAAGAAAAATTTCATCATTATGAATTTCACATATTTTTTTGTATGTAAGTTACATATATATGGCATTAGAAAAATTAAGAATGTTTATTTCTATGAATTAAAGATATCACATTGCATATAATGTTATGATAATCTTGATTCTTTACGTGAATATGAATCTAAATCACATGTTAATGGAGCTATTATACATTGCGTCTTAAGAATTGATTTATTTTGTGTGTGACACCAAATGTATCTATATAATTTTACATTGCCTAGTGTGTATCGTAGACAAGATTGTGCCAAATATCTTTTCAGTGTAGAACGCGGACAGTGTGCCTCAGGTGAAGAACACAAGAGCACAGGCATTGACTTTTGATGATGAACCGGTTCTGATACCAGCAATGAAGAAACTAAAGTCTGGGAAATCTGTGTCAATTCCTCGTGTTGAGGATTCATCAACTCAGAATTCGCGAAAAAAGACAACCAAATCTAAAGCGGTGGCTTCCAGTTTGAAGCCGCTGTCGATCCAATGAGCATCTTGAGTTGGAACTGTCAAGGTGCTGGTAGCCCTGAAACAGTTCCTCGTCTCCGAGAAATGCGCAAAGTCCATTTTCCAGATTTTTATTTCTTATGGAAACGAAACAAAAAAATATTTTTTTGCTAAGTTTAAAGCAAAGTTTAGGATACGATGAGTTGTTTACTGTTGAGCCTGTTGGCCGTAGTGGCGGCTTGGCTTTGATGTGGAAAAGTTCCTTTGCAGTTGACATTCTTTCTTCGAATAATAAGATCATTGACTTACGAGTCAAACATGGATCCATTTCTTATTTTTTTGTCCTGTGTTTATGGGGACCCGGTTCTTGCACTTCGTTCTGAAGTGTGGAACTCGTTGTCTCAGATTGGATTACGACGTGACGATGCTTGGTTGCTCGTTGGCGATTTTAATGAGTTATTAAATGCTGACAAAAAAAATTGAAGGACCGCTTTGTGAAGAATCTACTTTCTGGGATTTCAGAGATATGGTTTCTAATTGCAAAATACGAGAACTCCATAGTGTTGGCAACTCTTTTTCTTGGACTGGATGGAGAGAGTATCATTATGTTCAATGTAAACTTGATCATAGTTTTGGGAACGATGCATGGTTTTATTACTTCCCGCGATCCAAAATGACTTATTTAGCATTATGGGGGTCCGACCATAGGCCTATCCTAATTAAATTTGTCTATGACCCAATGGAACATAGCCGAGGCAAGTTTTGCTTTGATTCTCGCTGGCTAACTCATGATGGAATTGAGGAGATTGTTCGTAAAGGGTGGCTTGGACTAAATGAGGACTCCGATATTCCTCTTGTCGAGCGTATTGCTATGTGTCGCCGAGCCTTGTCAGTCTGGAAGAAGGCAACAAACCAAAATTCGACTGACCGCATTGTAGCTTTACATGCGGCCTTGGAAATTGAGGTTAGCAAGGTTTTGCCTGATCCTCAAGTGCTTATTAACTTAAAGGCTAAGGTTGCTAAGGCGTATTGTGATGAGGAACGATTTTGGAAACAAAAGTCTCGAGACAAATGGCTTAAGGAAGGGGATCGGAACACCCGATATTTTCATAATTGTGTAAAGGGCCGTGGTGTCCGTAACCGCATACTCATGTTGTATGATGAAAATAATCGAGAATGTTATGCTGAAGGGTCAAAAGGCCAAGTCGCAGTTGACTACTTTCGGGAGATGTTCACTACGACTAACCCGACAGATATGGAGGAGTTATTTGCAGGTCTTACACCTAGGGTAACGTCAGATATGAATGCGGGTTTAACTAGACCGGTTACTCTTGCCGAGATCAAGTTGACAGCTTTTTCTATAAAAGAGAGTAGTGCCCCAAGGGCTGATGGCTTTACTGGTGTGTTCTATAAAAAATTCTGGAGTATTGTTGGCTCCGCGGTTACACGAGAAATATCTGAATTTTTTAGATCAGGCATTTTGCCTGCTGACTGGAATCACACCAATATTTGTTTGTTACCTAAAGTTGATGCTCCGTCTCGAATGAAAGATCTTATGCCGATTAGCTTATGTTCGGTGCATTACAAGATTATATCCAAAATCTTGTGTGATCGGCTTAAAGTTATCCTTCCACATGTTATCTCTGATACTCAGGGAGCTTTTGTGGCGGGCCGATTGATTACAGACAACATATTAATAGCTCACGAAGTTACCCATGCCTTACATACTAACGATTTCGTTAGTAAGGAGTTTATGGCTATTAAGACTGATATGTCTAAAACGTATGATCGAGTGGAGTGGATTTTTATGGAAACGTTGTTGCGAAAAATGGGTTTCAATGAAATATGGATCAACTGGATTATGGCATGCATTACCTCGGTTTCATATTCAGTTCTGTTAAACGGCCATACTCATGGGTTCATTAAACCTGAGCGGGGGCTACGTCAGGGGGACCCTCTGTCACCTTTCCTATTCGTTTTAGGAGCAGAAGATTTGATTAATATTCTTAATCAATCGGAAAAAGAGGGTCACCTTAATGGCATATCCTTGGTAGAGAATGGTCCGACAATCCATCACTTGTTGTTTGCCGATGATAGTTTATTACTATGTAAGGCGACAGCTGAGGATGGTGCTGAAATTCTACGTTGTCTGAATCTCTATGGGCAGGCTTCTGGTCAGGTTATTAACATGGATAAATCCTCGATTATTTTCGGGAAATGTATTCCGATGGCCTTGAGACGATCATTGCAACAGCTCTTGGGTATTCAAAGAGAAGGTGGGGATGGCACTAATCTGGGTCTACCTGAATGTTTTAGTGGTTCCAAACGCAAATTGCTACAATTTATACATGAGAAACTCAAGTCCCGACTGCAGGGTTGGTTTGGAAAGGCTTTATCTCAGGGGGGAAGGAGATTCTTCTGAAATCTATTACATTAGCCTTACCTATATATGCTATGTCATGCTTTCAACTGTCGAAAGACTTGTGCCAGAAACTGACAAGTGCAATGACGCAATATTGGTGGAGTAATGGAGATAACCACAAGAAAATCACATGGATGGCGTGGAAAAAACTGTGCATGACTAAAGAGAATGGTGGTATGGGCTTTCATGACATTGATTCGTTTAATCAAGCACTTTTATGTAAGCATGCCTGGCGTCTTCTTGACAACCCAACTCTCTTTTGTCTAGACTGTTGAAAAGTCGATACTTCCCGATGGGTACTTTTCTCAACTGCGGTATTGGTGTTAGTCCCTCCTATGCTTGGCGAAGTATGTTGTTTGGTCGGGAACTGCTAAAAAGAGGGATGGTTCGTGCAATTGGTGATGGCCGTGAAACCCTAGTTTTCTCGGATTGCTGGCTTTTTGATAATGGGCCTCGCTTCCCGTATCCTCGCAAGAGACCCTTTGATATGGATCTCCGTGTGGCTGACCTGTTGATTCCCGGTTCTGATACCTGGAATGAGGACTTACTAAGGGAGTTGTTCTACAATGATGATTGCACTAGAATACGGAGAATCAAGCCATCGCGTCATCATTGCGATGATTATTGTTGGGGTTATACATCTTTTGTCTCATACTCGGTTAAAAGTGGTTATAAGTTGATTATGGATGCCGATGACATGAGGAGAGATCCACTTCCTCCATTAGAGAAATCTCTTTAATTTGGACCAAAATTTGGAAGGTTAAGGCAGCTTCAAAGATAAGACATTTCCTATGGAGATGCCTTTCAGGTGCGTTAGCAGTCAAGGATAGACTTAACACTCGTCGGATGCATGTGGACCCAAAATGTCAGGCGTGTGGGGTTTCTAATGAAACTATTTCCCATGTCTTGTTTCATTGTCCCATAGCAGTGGAGGCTTGGGAGCTCTCTGGGCTTCCACTCCCACCTCATGGATTTTGGGTGTCTTCAACTTTTCTTAACTTGCACTTTTTGACCAATCATGCTGCTGATAATGAAGCCTCCATAGGTTTCCCTTGGTTGTTGTGGCATATTTGGAAAGCAAGAAATGGGTTAGTTTTCGAACAACACTTATGCACTGCGGAGTTTATTTTACAACGGGCTAAAGAGGGCATGCTACAATGGTCCAATGCAAACACACATGATGTGGCCCCTGAAATGCCGTTGCTAGGATGGGCAAAACCGACTGAGCCATTTGTCAAATGTAATGTGGCAAGCTCTTGGATACATGCTACTCATTTGAGTGGTGCGGACTGGATTATAAGAGATGATAATGGGACTCCCATGTATCATGACCGTAACGCTTTTGCTAATACGGCTACGAATGAGAAGCGGAATTGGAAGGTTTTATTTGGGCAGCTACTTGTGTGGCTGACCTACACCTTCAAAG
Source organism: Aurinia saxatilis (assembly GCA_900406295.1). Lineage (NCBI taxonomy): Eukaryota > Viridiplantae > Streptophyta > Magnoliopsida > Brassicales > Brassicaceae > Aurinia > Aurinia saxatilis. Next base: position 29,587 of record OVAP01000174.1, on the reverse strand, counting down.
TATTGTCTTCGAGGTATCTGATATGCAACTGTTGGATGCTCTACGTCAACCATCTCAATTCCCATCAGTTCGAACACTACTCCGCCGGGCTTTGGATACTATGCGCTACATCTCGGGAAGTTTGTTTGTCAGTTCTACGAATGCAGAAAATCAAGTGGCGATCTGTATCGCTAATAGTGTGACGAAGGAAAATCGATATCATTCTTTCATTTCTCGTAACGGTCCTTCTTGGTTAAGTGATACCTTGCATCGGGATAACTTGTCTTAGTTCTTTTTTTGGGTTTATGTTACCTGTCTACTGATCGGGTGACTTTGTCGTTGTATGGATTTTGCCGAAAGTATTATTTTAATAAAATATAATTGAGAAAAAAAAACCCATGATGGGATAACCGAGGTTGCTATATTCAAAGATGGATTAACTTGTCCAAATGTTGCGTACACTAAAACTTGAGTTATGTTAAACTTTGTGATTGTAGGATCACAATGGTTTTCATTGCATTGTTCATCTGGATTGAACGAAATATTAGCATGTCATATCATTTGAATTAGAAGCTTAAAATTTAATATGTTTCTGCTCATGTATTTTTATATGTTAGATAGGCGTGTTTCCTATAAAATTTGTTCTTAGTAAAATATTTTTTAGCTAACATTTTCACAAGAATTATGCACATTCATTCGCTTAAACTAGCAATATTGGTTTATGCTGAGTTTTTTTTTTTTTTTTTGAAATAGCAATTTCCACAAGAGCCTTAGTTTTCTAACAGTTTTTGGGCCATTGATCCGTTTGGCCCTTTCTTAATTTTTTGGACAACTTGACCATTCTGTTCAAACGGAGAAATGCAGATGAGAGAGAGAGAGTGGTGTGGTGCAGATTGTAAGAGGTAATATAACACTAAATAATGTGATCATTAAATGGAAAGAATGTGACCCTACTTTTTCATGTATTTATTACTTCATTAAATTTATAAATAAAATTCCATTTTTATTTTTTTACAACCACACATTAATAAGTCATAATAAACCAGAAAAATTGGGTATCCACAAAGGTGGGCGATTGTTTACATAATTAAATCGCATACCAAAAGAGATAAACAGTCCACCTTAGTGTTTGTCGTCCGTTGAATGTACGTTAGAGAGAATAAAGGAAACCGTTCTTTAAGCTTAATGAAAGCGTCTAACATTATATCAAAGGCTGACCAGTCTACTGGCATTTGGATGATGCTTAATAACTCCTAACAATCAGTCTAGACGCTGGAGCACGTCAAATTATGTTCCATGATGGTTTGCATTGCCAATGGGAGCACCTTGAACTCTGCATGCAAATGTGAAAGATTTTGCCGAATGGCACTGCCTTCAAAGAGAATGATATGATCACCCTGCCCATAAAATACACCCCAAGCCCAAAGTTAAATCCAAAGACTCCAAAGAACCATCAAATTGGCAGGACAAATCTGCTTGTCGAGGATCCTCTACCAAGGCCTCTGGCTGATCGGAACTTTCAACAAGTTGTTCCAATTCCCAAGCCAAACATTCACGCTCAGCTATTTGCAAGAGATCCGTAGGTTTGAATATCGTCTCTCGAAAAACCTTATTAATCTTTGATTTCCAAATAAACCATAGTAACCATGAATAACTGTCCTTTTTGTCTAACCACATTTCATCTCCATCCGTGTGATCTGGAATCTGCCAAAATAAATATTCTATATTAGCATAGACTGGTTCCTTTGGGATGCGTTCCTAGCTGTTGATAATTTGGCCAGTGTCCATATTTGAAGTGGCATCGGACATTTGAATAAAGGTATGATTGACAGTCTCCTCCGCCTGTCCACGATGTGCACAACATGTATCCACATCTACTCCTTGTTATCGTAGTCGGGCCAAAATAGCCTAGGACCCGGTTACCAATTTTTAAATAAAATATTTAATCTTCGCCGAACATTTAAGTTTCCAGACACTAGCTTGCAGTACCGTTATACTCCATTCTTTTATAACCGGGATACTTTCATTGTGACCAATCTTATGGGCTTGCCAATAACCTCATTTAACCGTATAATTTCTGGATTTGGTGAAATGCCATAATAACCTATCTGTGCGGGTCTGTGGGTGAAGTATGATTCCTCAAATTAAATGAACACCAGGAGGTTTCATTAGTCATATTTTGTTTAACATATATGTTTTTTTTACGTATTATACACTTCTTTAATTCTCAAACTTTTGATTTTCATTATGATACATTATGTTTGATGAACGTAGAATATTTCCATATAAATGTATGAAAAAGAATGTACGTCCACTTACGATTGTGGACATCCACCAATAAATACTCCCTCCGTTGCTCGAAGAGTGTTATTTTAGAGTTGTTTTTTTTTTGTTTCACAAAGAGTGTTGTTTTCATTTTTCAATGTACTTTTTGCGCACTAAATACACTCAAATGCATTCATTTCTAGCCGCATAATATATAGAGATTTTCAGGGCCACATTTCGTAAACTATTAAAGAAGAGAAAAGCTTGATAAAATTATCTAGTAGAAAACCAAAAATTGTAAGCCATGCTCATATCATTGATCGGCAAGCTGGCAGATATAGCTAAACCGATTACGCATGATATGGTCTATATATCGAGTTGTTATAGTGGCAGTGATAGGTGCATTACCATGTCGTTTACCATTACGCTCTTTCCTGATTGCATGTACTGTGGGCTGGAAAATGTACCTATATGAAAATAGGCTTAGTTCTTAGAATAGCTCATTATTCAAGAGGGTGATCAGTTGTACACCAGTCCGTTGTGTACTCCACTTGCAATAACCCTGACACGAGATCAGACCATTCCGCAACCAAATAGGGGCATGTGAAGAACAAAAGTGATCTCGGGTTTCAATAACTCGCTGAAACAAGACACATGAAGTTGAAGTCCCCTGACCCCATTGCACCAAACGATAAGCAGAGGGAAGCCTATCTTGTATCTTTACCCAAATCTGGAAAGCATACTCGGGAGTATGTGCTTGAACCATACTCCTTTAGCCAATAAACAACATGTTTTTTTTTTTCGGATTTGGTCCCAAGTTTTTTAGTTCGGATTTGGTCCCAGGTTTTTGATGTGCGAAACGGAGGTCTGAACGCTTCCCTTTTCCCATGCCATAACACAACATCACTGTCCGTATTAAGAGAATCTTGAGCCCCATTCAAAGCTTCTGAAATCTGCTGGATTAGTGGTGTGCTATGTCTTCTCGGTTGGTAGGGAATAAGCCGCTTGATGTACCGTGGTTGTGTCTGGTAACCCAAAATCAATATACCCCCACTGTCCCGTGATACCACAACTGAAAATGACTATAGACGAACATGATTATACACAAAAAAAAAGAAATTGAAATTCATGTTGATAAAAAAGAGTTATGAACGAACACTGTTGTACACCACGGGCAGAGAAAGAGACTCATGTAATATATAAAATTACATTTAATTGAGACACAAACCAACATTAGAACAACGGGAAGGGCTATGGATGAACATTATTGTACACAACTGACATAAACACGGATTCATATAAACGAGGAAATTCAAAGGGTTACAAAGGAACACATTTGTTTACAACTGAAAAAAAAACATAAATTCATGCAAAATACATATGCATATAATCGACTACTTATCCAATTTTCATGGCATACATTTAAGAGAGGAGTACGAGAAAGGTAAAAGAGTTTAACTATAGAGAACACAAGTGGAAAAGGATATAGATTAACACGACTATACACAAATGAAAGAAATTAATATTAATTCAAATAAAAATGGCTATAAACAAGGTTGTACACCACGTAAAAAGAAAGAGAATCATGTAAAATACAAAACTGCATATTCAATTTTAGGGTATACTTTAGGATAAGAAAAATAAAAATAAAAATAGTTTAACCACATGTTTTCATCTAAAAACATTAAATATGTGTTTGGTTATTAATGTTGTCGAATACAAAAATAAAATAAAAATATCTCTCTTTATAATTGAAAGAAAAAATGGCAATGATATCAGATGAAGACATTGCTATTCTTCTTCCAACGGTCACGTTACGCCGGAAAAAAAACTTGTTTTCGATGATACAATTGACTAGTGAGTTGGTTGTCAGATTTTTGTTTTGAAATATTACCGGTAGAGCGAAAAAGGTAAAAGAGTATCTTCTAGAGGTGAGAAGGAAGCTAAAATTTTCAATTTCACTTTGAGAATCGTTGTTTACTATAAAGTAAATTATATGTAATATATATTTTTATAAAAAGTATCTTATTCATTATCTTTCAGCGACTTTAGTTGGCTATATATATATATTTTTAAAAGTAATAGATATGACCATCTATGATCTGACACGAGGAGAGAGACACGATTTTATGCTGAGTTAGACTTCATGGTCATTTACGTCTTTTTGTTTGAGAAAATGTTAAAACATAACTGCCTTAAAAAAAAAGTGCAATAAAACTAAAGTTATCCTAAAAAATGCCCTTTCACACAATTATTTTGCTTACATTTAAAAGAAGTGTCCACAATTCTGAAATTGTTATCTTATCTAAATAACAAAAAGGCGTAGAAATATTTTTTTTGTAGATAAAACCATATTAATTTGCAATCGGATTTTTTTATAAACATATACGAATCAATGTTGCTTTTGCTGTGATTTTTGAATATTAAATTATAAGAAAATCAACACAACATGATACTAGAATATGACTTTAAAATCATTGTTTCTTTGGAATGAATGATAGAGAACACAATCATAAGAACTATCAAGTTTGAAGAACTATAACTAGAAGACAATAAAAGATATCTTCCACTTGTTCTGTTGGCATTTACATTGATTTATAGAGATTTTTTAGAACTCATGGTTGTTTTCCATCCAAGGAAAACCTGTTTTGTCACCAAGCTTGATCATTTCTTCAACGAGTTGTTGTTGTTGTTCTTGATTCAGATCTTGATTCTGATAGTAAAATTCATCCTGAGACATAATCTAATAAAAATATTATTTATGATATTAATCATACTGTAAAATACATATATGCTTCTTACAAATACAAACCTGATCTTTTATCGGAATATAGACTTCTTGATCCGGTTGGCTTGCTTTGACCTCTTTATTAATTTTTTTTTTTGGAACACAACCTTTTTTTAACATCTATAAGCTTTTTTGCGAAAAAATTAACTTGATTTGGTCCCTTGGTAGAAGAGATTATTGATTGTGAATCGTTGATTAGTAGATGAGAGTTTGTAACTGGGGCTCTCATAAAATTTCTTGCAGGAGGATTAATAGGGTCTGGTCCCTGGTTTGACGAGATTACAGATTTCAATTCGTTAGTTAGTCAGGGAGAGCCAAGGATTGAGTCGCTCTGAAAAGAAGATGAGCCTGCCAAGACTGGGGCCATAGTTTTTGGTGTTAGGTCCGCATCCATAGACATTTCACCAAAAAGGTGTTTGGCTTCACCTTAGTCAAAGAAAATTGTTTTTACTTATGGAAAAAATTATTTCTGAATACAATGGAGGCTGAGAAGAGTAAAAGAATATTTATATGAAAACGTTAGTTTAAACTATTTGGGCCTAAAATTTGAGGTCCAAAATTTTAAAAGTGTTATATAAGTCAACAATTGCAACTGCACAAAGTCATCCAAATCGTCCGCCGTTATATTTGACTTCTAATAAATATGGATCCCACTGTCACTATGCAAGCACAGTAACATCTGTGTTTTTCTCTATATATACGATCATTTGATCAATTGTAAACTTACAACTTAATAACAAGAAACATTCCTCTCTTCTCCTCTCTCTCTCTTATTTATTCAGTGTCTCATTCCCACTATGGTATATATTTCTTCATCTTTATTTATATTTATTATTCTGATAAAGTCATATTATTATTATAACAAAAAGCATATTTAACACAAAATATGAAATGTTTATGGTTATTTCTTTAAGATAATTAAGATTTACGAGATATATATTAATAAACTTACATTAGAAAAATGATTATTATGGTTGACACCTAAATATTCTTTTTTTTTCCTACCAACATACCCAAACATGAGCTCACTCATGTGTTTCTCCTTAATTTCTTTAGTCGAACATTGTTTAGTTTCTTGAGTATTGTAATATGTTCCTTAAATCCTTCATGAGTTACGAGCTATTTATCTTTTCATTTTACCTTAACTCCAAAACCTCTCTATTATATTAATTATTCACAAATAAGATGGTCATTCCTTATGATTTGAATTGAATAGATTTAGGATCACTGCACACGTATCAATGGTTTTCTAAAGACTCTTGAGCTCATCGAGTTTCTTCATGTGCTTAGTAGTCTTTTTCCTCGCCGTGTAAATTAGGTTAAGTTTTTCCTTTGCACGATTACAATAAATGTTGTTTTCTACAATTAATGTGTGTTATTTAGAGTAAAATATGTATTTATATAATAGTGAAATTATTTAGAGAATATTTTGTCAATTTTCCATATGATCTAACTAGCAATGTTAAACAATAAATGACATCACATAATCATATAATTACAATAGTAACTACCAATATATTGCTTACTTATGTGACATCATGACTAGAAATTTATTGGTGATACACAAAGTTTTACCCTATGTATTTCTAACTGCAAGTGCATAACATATATCAGTTATAGTACTTAAGGATTGAATCCACGAAGACGGAATCACTAAACAAACTAATTTAATTAAATTCTAAATTAAAGCAAGGATGATGGTTTTGAGTTTACTAAATACATGAGACAGTATTGTAAATTATGAGAGTTTTGAATCAATTAAAACAAATGCTAGGTTTTGGTAACTTCTACTAAGAATCAATTCTGAACCTAAAAACGGGCAGTGTCAGTGTCGATCGACACCCGTCGTGCAAAATTTATAAAAATCTTAACTGTAGAACATGAACAATGCAAACAAGCAATCCAACTCTCGCTGAGATTTACTATCTAAGTTTAAACTCTAGAAAGACCAAATCTCTCTGAGAAATCCTATGAAATTTAAACTAGCATTATCAAACCGATTCAATTGTTCACTAACTATTCTAAACCAAGTCTCCTTGAGAAAAGATAGCTAGCTCTTGTAAGACAATTCCAACAATTTATTAAAACTCTCGTGTATAATAAATTCCCTATGATCTAGACTCAAGGTAGCTAATCTATGAATCTAGCAATAAGAACATCTTGGAGAAGAGTTAATTAATGGTTCATAAATTAAGCATAAGGCTAACCGAAATTCATCATAATCTAAGAACCCTAAACCTAACTAATAAACTACTCAGACATGGCCAAGCAATTCATCATGCAATAATTGAATGAAAGCAATATAAATTCAATAAAAGGGTTTAAGAAATCCTCTCCAAAAAACTCTCTCTAAAGTAGAATAAAGCATAAGCTTAAACAATGGCTGTATAAAAGTATTTATAGGATTTACGACGGATTTTAGAATTAGGGAATTAACATTAAAGATTTAGGGAAAAATCTTCATCTCGAGATTTAAGGAACGATTGTGATTCTCCGTAGGGTGTCAATCGACACCTCTTCCTGAATTTTCATCTTTGTTTCGTTTCCTTTTTTTGTCTCTTCAAGCTTGTTCCATAATTACTCCATAACTCTTATAGATCCTTCCAAAGCTCCAAAGCTCGTCCATGCACATAAAATGACTCTTTTGGACTCTAATAATAATAATCTAGACTTAAAAATATATAAGTATATGTTTATTATCATAAAAACCGGTAAAATTTGAGATATATCAACTCCCCCAGACTTAGCCTTTCCTTGCCCTCAAGCAAAACATAAACCAAAATGTGAAAGAGGTTTGAATATATAAACTTACCTTGCTTTAGAATGTTGAACTGATCTTAGTCAACTTAGTAATCCACACATTAACTCGACTAATTCCAAACTTGACCAACTTGTACTTCTCTTTGGACTTCCTTAGTATTCCAAATAAATCCACAACCTTATTACGAAGCCGATGCCATTTTCATAGCTTGTCTCTCCATCCGATCCCAATGCCTTCGAAAGTTCTAGACTCATTTCCCATACAATGTTTGCCAAACCCACGCTTGAATATAAATATTCACTACTCTCTCCTAGATTTGCGTAACACTAATAATCTATAGTCTAAAGTAAATAGTGTGGTTCCGGATCATCGAGAGGTTAGTCTCTAGCCTACCTTCAAGATTTTCTGTTTTCTCAATTTTTTTTTTTTTTTTTTCTGTTTTTGTAATTCCCACCTCGGGAAAGCCTTGGCTTTTGATAAATTATCTAACTGGTATGATAAGTCACTTTTTCCAAAAGGGAAAGTAGAAAATGCTTTCTCTTACTTGTTGAATTTGGCAAGCATGTATGGAAGAATCAAATCCTAATGTATTGATCACATTGGAGAGGTGCAATAAGCTCCAACCATTCGGTTCTTCATAACTTAGCATGGATCTCTTTGTACTACCAATTGGCCCTTGGATTTTTCAATAGTATTGTTCTGAAATTAGCCTTGCAAATGATGGTCACACAGATGAAAAAGACACAATCAAACAACCTAAGCAAAAGATCATAGTTCAAGCTGATTTTGACTCGATAAAACTACTCGATAAAAACCAAAATTTTTGAAATTATCACAAATAAACCAAAAAAAATAAATACATTAGTATTTCACTCCCCTAGACTTAAACGACTCTGTCCCAGTGTGTAAAAATCTTGAGGCGGGAAAAGAAAGAAGCATTAATTGAAAATGCCAAAATCAGAAACACTTACCTCTGTTCCTGCGTCTGGTGTCGATCGACACGGATGATGGTGTCGAGCGACACTAATGGGTAATGATCGACAAGATATTGTGTCGGTCGACACAAAAAGTCGATGGCCAGTAAATCTGATTTATTTGAAATAACTGTTTTTATTTTTATTTTATAGTATAAAAGTCGTATTAAATAATATATAATAATAAAAATCATGAAAATAATTTTTAAAATCGTAGGAAAAATCCAACCGAATTTATAAAATTAAAATCCTAATTTTTGAAAATCCGTAAGTATTTAAACAAATTAAAAAACACCTAAAAGAAATAAAATAAATAGTATAAGTAGTAGAAAACTCACAAGTGGGTTGCCTCCCCACCAAGGGCTTAATTTATAGTCCTTAGCCTGACTATTGTATGGACGGTGACTCATGGTGGATCGTATAAGAACCTTTGAAATATTCCATTTGCTTCTAACACACCACCTAACTTGCCATGATGAAACTTGAGGAAAGAGCACCATTGTAGCATTCAACCGGTCCTTGATAACATCATATCACATGTCTCTTAGCTCCTTTGGAATGACAATGTTGATCGTAGCAAATGGCTTGGAAGATCGAACATGCTTTGCCCTCGAGGATTTGGCCACTGGTGGAGTACATTTGAAGACTGTTTGGACTTGTTTGGGAGCATCTGTAGGGGCTGAGGTCGGCTTCTCATCATGTTCAATGGCTTTGCAATAGGTTCCTCCATTAGGGTGAAAGTAATAGAAGACCTTTGTGTTGATCTTGGAGAAGAAAACTCGTTGGTTCGGAGTCCATAGCAGCTCCAACGGTGGCAAGGAATAAAAAACCGAGGATCAATGATCGATTGATGTCTTCATTAATATTCATAATGTAGAAGTCAACAGGCACTATACAATCTCCAATTTGAAGCATCACATCTGGAACAAAGCCTTTAGCAGTTACCGTCGAAGAATCCGCCAACATGATTGATTGCTTAGAAATGTGTTGGCATGATAAACCTAGTCTTCGAGCGACTAGGTTTATCAAGCGTTTAAGGGTGGGTGGGTGGAAAGGGTTATATTTGGGAATTCTTCATCAGACTTCGAGCGACTAAAGAATCTTTCATCTTGAGGCCATTGATCGAACAATCGAACATGAATCTTCCTGGGCTGTCCATCTTGTCAAGCGTTTAAGGGTGGGTGGAAAGGGTTATATTTGGGAATTCTTCATCAGACTAACATTGATTGCATTAACCTCTTTAAGTACCATTTGAACACCGTCTTCAATGCTGATATCAGACACGGTCAATTGCTTGATGAAACCCTTTATTATCGGTGAGTTCTTGATGAAACAATTGGAAGGAGAATCCTTGATCACATTCATTAAGATGGCTTGCCTTTAGCTTTAATCTCCTTCTCGATTTGTTTCTCAGACTTCCTATGAGCACTGGATAGAGGACCTTGGGATGATAAACGCATTCAGATGTCAAAACCATTTGGATCAGCTTCTATAGAAAGTTGACTGTGTTCCGTCGGGATGTTGATCGACACTCTCTGTGGTGTCGATCAACACTCTATGTGGTGTCGATTGACACCAAACCATTTGGATCAACTTCTCTAGAACATGAACAATGCAAACAAGCAATCAACTCTCTCTGAGATTAAGTATCTTAGTTTAAACCCTAGAAAGACCGAATCTCTCTGAGAAATTCTATGGAATTTAAACTAGCATTAACAAACCGATTCAATTGTTCACTAACTATTCTAAACCAAATCTCTTGGAGAAAAGATAGCTAGCTCTCTTAATATTGATTCCAACAATTTATTAGCACTCTCATGCATAATAAATTCCCTATGATCTAGACTCTAGGTGATCAAGCGAAAGTGTAGCAATAAGAACAATATAAGAGAAGAGTTAATTAATGGTTCATAAATTAAGCTAAGGTTAACAAAAATCATCTTAATCTAAGAACCATAAACCTAACTAATAAACTACTCATACATGGCCACGCAATTCATCATGCAATAATTGAATGAAAGCAATAATAATCAATAAAATGGTTTAATAAATCTTCTCCCAAAAACTCTCTCAAAGTAAATTAATGCATGAGCCTAAACAGTAGCTTTGTAAAAGTATTTATATGAGTGTGGACGGATTTTAGAATTAGACAATTAACATAAAAGATTTGGGAAAAATTTTGATCTTGAGATTTAGGAAATATTGTTGTATATCAGTAGGGTGTCGATCGACACCACTTGCTGATTTTCCATTTTTTTCTTCGTTTCCTTTTTGTCTCTTCAAGTTTGTTCCATTTTTTGCTTCATAATTCTTCTACATTATTCCAAAGCTCCAAAACTCGTCCATGCACCTAAAATGACTCACTTGGACTCTAATAATAATAATAATGTAGACTCTAAAATATAAATAAGTATATGTTAATTATATTAAAACCCGGTAAAATACGAGATATATCAACTATAGCGAATAAAGTTGTTTCATACTCAAGGTTTTGCCACTTTTTTTCCAACATGAACTACCTAACTCTATGACTTTTGGTACACAAACTTTATTTACACTATACATATAATCAAATGCAATTGAACCCGTCATTAACCAAATCATTAGCATTTTCAAATCGCGTTTAGTTATTATTTATTTATTTTTAAAAAACATATAAAAATTTAATAATGGGTGATAAGGCTGATATTTTACCCTTTTTCGATATGAATTTTTTGTGCTTTTTATGAAGAAACAATTTGATTTTAAACATAAACCACTTGATTTCACATTTCTCTGTTTGCAAAGTGTTTTTGTGAAAATAATGCATTTTAGGTCATAAATGGGCATTTTCTATCAAGTCCAACAAATCAACATCAGAAGTCCAGACTTAGATGAAGGAGATGCTTGTTTTGGATTGAAGTGAGGAGTTAAGACAACCAAGCCACATGAGTTAGCTGTCACATGGATTTGGAATCGAGTCATTTTCCCTCAAGAATAAGAAGTTAAGCCCAAATCATTGAAGATGTATCCATAAGCTTGTATGAGATGAATGCCCAATCGACCGGAGGAGAGGCCCACCAATTGATCAAAGCCCATTAATCCAAGGAAGCTTCGAGAACAAATTCAGATAAGCACCGTTGCATTCGAGGAGATATCAGAATATGTTGGAGATAATCACACAAGATACTGAATCTTCAGAAGATGCGTTTCAGATATCAGTCGATCGAGCATAATATTGGCGATCGATCGATCAGAGCTGGATAAACACAAATATTTGGATTCCTATACAAATCCTCTTCCTGATTTATATCGGCCAACTGCTCGACCCGCTCCCCTATAAATACAGGCGACCGAAGCCAGAGAAGAACACGCACTTACAAAGCTTTCAGGCATCCAAGCTAAATAGTTTACAATTTTCTTTCATTGTGATACTGATGATATTTTACCGCTTTTCGATATGATTTTTCGGTGTTATTAATAAAGAAACTATTTGATTTGAAACATAAACTACTGGATTTCACATTTTTCTGTTTGTAAAGTGTTTTTGTGAAAACAATGCATTTTAGGTCATAAATGGGCATTTTCTACCATGTCCAACAAGTCAACATCAGAAGTCCAGACCCGGATGAAGAAGATGTTTATTTTGGAATGAAGTGAGGAGTTAGGAAAATCAAGCCACGTGAGTTAGCTTTCACATGAGATTGGAATCGAGTCATTAGCCCTCAGGAGTAAGAAGTTAAGCCCAAATTACTGAAGGAGTATCCTGAAGCCCACAAGACATGAAGGCCCAATCGACCGAACCAGATGCCCACCGATCGATCGAAGCCCATTATGTCAGAGAAGGTTCGAGAACAAATTCAGATATACACTGTTGCATTCGGAGAGATATTTGATTACGTTGGAGATAAACTTAGAAGATACTGAATCTTCAGAAACGTGATAAAAGATATCAATCGATCGGTGAAGATAGCTATGACCGATTGATCAGAATGAGTTATACACAAATATTTGGATTCTCATCCAAATATTCTTCCTGATTTATCTCGGCCAACATCTCGACCCTCTCCCCTATAAATACAGAAGACTGAAGTCCGAGAGAAACATCAGAAAACTCTCTAAAGCTTTCAGGCATCCATGCTAATAGTTTACACGTTTCTTTCAGTTTCTTTACTTTTATTGCTTTGATCATTGCTTCAAGGATGAATTTTGTACTCTCTGCATTCCAGAGAAGCTATCCTGAACCCTCGTTTCATACAAGCAATTTTCATTGTCATTATGACTACTTTTACCATGTCTGGGTAGTCTTTTAGTTAGGAATAGGGTTTTGCTAGGAGGAATCATGGTTTGGTAGATAGGCAATAGAATTATGTAATGAATAGTTTATAGGCTTACTTTCATATTAGATCTTAGTATAAATCATAGGATAAACCTGCTACTAATACACCATTTAGAGTAAAATATCTAGAACTTGATAGTGAAAGCTTTACTATTTATAGTTTAGTAGAATTAGATTTCCTTAACCGAATGCCTAGATTAATTTGTTGATCAGCCCATAGGTTCTCTTTCTGAAAAGATATATGTTAGAGTTAACTCGGATACCAATTGAACTAGACTGGCTAAGCCTTACCATAAGGACCAGTTAGTAGTGATTTAACTTATATAACCTAAACTAGGATTTACATAGATTACTACCCTGAATAATTCAAACCGTGATCCTCTGATGCATTACCAGACTTCCTAACGCTTTTTATCATTGAATTTTCTCACGTTTTATTTTGTTTTAGTAATTTTAGGCATTGATCGATCGATCGCATAATCTGCCATCGATCGAAAGGTGTTTCAACCGATCGATCAGTTCATACGACCGATCGATCGTAAGAAAAAACCATTTCATTTTGCTGCTTAGCTCGAGTGAACTTGGACGTGCTACTATGTATACTCTGCTCTCTGTGTACGATCCCTAAGTACTACTGCGAGACCTGTGCACGTGCAGGAAATATTTTGGGCGAAACCTAATCCCTTCAAGTTTTCTGGCGCCTTTGCCGGGGAGCAACAATGACCACTAGCATAACAATCAAACTCCATACTAAGCTTTTCCCTTTATTTCAATTTCAGTAATTTCAAATTTTGTTTTTATATCTTTACATTTTTACTCAATTATTCGAACTATGGAACGTAGGAGGATCATTGGAAGCTACGACGGCCCAAGGAGGACATTCACGCAATACGGTGGCCCCTACGCTCAGCAGAAAATCCGTGGCGACCATTCTGATCCCATACCTGCTACTCCAACCATTGTACCTTACCAGGTCTATAAGGAAAACCAGAGGAGATACTCGCCCCCTCGCCCCTCTTATTCTGAAGGCATTGACAAAAGAATCGAGGACATGCTCGATCACATTCTCTCGGAGCAGAAACACCATCAAAAGGAGATTGACACGCGGCTGACCAACCTCAAAAAATGATCTCAACACAAAGGTGGGAGACTTGGCCACTAAGGTGCAGAACATGGACGATCAAATCACTCATATTGAAGTCATGGTCGTCGCTAACACTAGGAACCTCCGAGAAAGGGCAAGGACATCCATGCCATGCGAAGGCAGATGTCAGAGCCCTATAATACATACTGGAAGCAAGAAATGGGCGCATCAGCATGTAAGACGAACAACTTGAGAACCTAGAGGAGAGGTCCAAATTTGACAGCGAAGAGATCAAGGAAGGAATCGACGAAGGGCTAAAACCTGTCTACAACGAAATAATGGGCAATGTCAGAGCCATCGACACACTTGAACTGAAGCTAATTGAGACGAGCAACAAAATACACAAGAAGGTTGATCACTTGGATGAGGCGCTCAGAGAATTCAATGCCAGTGAGGACGCATTCAAAGAGGTCCTTAATACCAATGCTGAAACTCTGGAAAGTCTTGTTAGATTATTTTTTGGGAATAATGCTCTAGCTGCTCCGTTGCCCTTGACAGTCATGAAGATTGAAGAAGAGTCCAGAGACTCGAATCGATCGATCACAGATGATGCAATCGATCGATCGACAGAGGAAATGCCACAAGGAGACGTGGAGATAAAAATGGTGCACATCAACATGCTCGATTGTATACCAGAGGGAGAACACTCTGAAGACTCGGAGGAGGAATCACCATGCTCAGAAACCTCCATACAAGCAGGAGTAGGAAAGCTTACCGAGAAGCAAATGAGGTACTTTGTAGGGGGAGTTCAGGAAGATTCCTCCAAGGGTCGCATTCACTGATGCTATGAAACACACCCCTTACATGAGTATTTAGAGAATTGTCCCCTGGCCGACATACGAGAGCTCTTTCTCAAAGTAAGAAAGGAGAGCAAGCCCCAATTACGCATGATCTACAAGAAAGGAGACCCGGGAAGGTACGTCCTACCAATCACTATAAATGGCAAACTGCATTGTGTGATACAGGAGCTTGCATGAGCATGATGTCAAGGAGGGATGCGTACTCACTTGGGATTCAAGATTTCGAGCCGCTCACAAAGTCCATCATGCTTGCCGATGCATCACAAGGGACTATGCTGGGATATGTGAATGATGTCGTGGTACACATTGACGGATGCTTTATGCCCACTGATTTCTTGATAATGAATACCGATCAGAGATCAGAGGCACCACTGATACTTATAAGACCATTCCTTGCCTCTATGAGAGCTCAAATCGACAGGCTGGAGAAGAGAATTTGCCTAGCTCTACTCAACAAGAAAGTCTTCTATCCAGCAACGACTCAACCTCCCAAAGCTAAGAGACAGGAAAAAGGTTGCTGGAACCAGGTCTGAGAAAAGACTAAGATGCTCAAGTAGCCCTGAGAGATCATACGACCTTGAGCCATACCCATCGGAGAACTAAAAATCTCCAAACCATGTCGAGCTAACCGACTCTAAACAAAAGCGCTGAGTGGGAGGCAACCCACTGATATGTCTTAGAATAGGTTTTATTTTTAATGTTTTTGTTCGTGTCTCAGGAAATAGGATTCAAGGATTCAACCATGAGAATGTAGACTCATTCACTTTATCCACTTTATCTCAGGAAATGGAGGTATTAGACTAGGAAAAACAAATCCATTCATGACTTCTTATCCACTTTACCACTCTCTTGCTGATCCTGAATGGTCAACTTATCTTAAGTTGCTACCACACCAATAAACCTAACCTCTTTTCAAACCCCATGCAGTCTCTTTTTCTTTCTGTTTTTATATACAGTATGTGTAAAACGGCCGGAGAGATGAGACCAACGCAGTTTTCCAATCACTCGTGAAGACTGGCGAAAAATCATGCTACGATCTTAATACATGCATGGAGATTCAAAGAGAAGGTTTTAAGACAGATTTCCCTGGTAACATTTCATCATAATCAATGTAAAATTCGTGCCTTGCTCTATATGGTGAAAGATTTATTGTAAAAAAAAAGAGAAAAAAAAAGAGAAGCTTTACGATCCATACTTGTGTAGCACAAAGGCCAGGGAAATTAGGGATCAAAGTGAAGAAAGGTGAAAAACATTTAAAGGAGTACGAGGAGGTTCAAGAAGACTTTATATTCCTTTGAAGAATCTAAGTCTGGGGGAGGAACAAGCCGAGCTAAGGAGAGAGTGATTGGAAAACTGTGCAATCAAGCGGTCCGATCTCTCTTGTTTTTTTGCAAACATATCGCATTTCTCTTGAGTACAGTAAACTCTAAACACACTAGCCTCACCTCTAAATATTAGCCCCCCTCTCATTACACACCGAGCCAGTTTTACCTAGCTGATATTTTCCAGCAAGAAAGCTCACGCAAAATAAATGAATGTAGAGAGTCAATTTCAGTAGCTTTAGGATATTTGCAGGTTGAGATTCCTGTTGAACCAGTTGGGAGAGTCGTCGTGGGAGTATGAGATGAGAACTTTTGGCCGGATTGTCAAGATGACCATCGCGAATCTGCACCTCTAAGTTGTGGTACAATTAAGCGAGTTCCAAACTTTTCAAACTTATTATCCTTCTTAACATGTCTTTGTTCGAGGACGAACAAAGCTAAGTCTGGGGGATTTGATAGTGATGATATTTTACCGGTTTTCGATATGATTTTTGTGTGTTTTTAATAAAGAAACTATTTGATTTGAAACATAAACTACTGGATTTCACATTTTTCTGTTTGCAAAGTGTTTTTGTGAAAACAATGCATTTTAGGTCATAAATGGGCATTTTCTACCAAGAACAACAAGTCAACTTCAGAAGTTCAGGCCCGGATGAAGAATATGTTTATTTTGGAANAACAAGTCAACATCAGAAGTCCAGGCCCGGATGAAGAATATGTTTATTTTGGAATGAAGTGAGGAGTTAGGAAAATCAAGCCACGTGAGTTAGCTTTCACATGGGCTTGGAATCGAGTCATTAGCCATCATGATTAAGAAGTTAAGCCCAAATTACTGAAGGAATATCCAGAAGCCCACAAGACATGAAGGCCCAATCGACCGGACCGGAGGCCCACCGATCGATTGAAGCCCATTATGTCAGAGAAGGTTTGAGAACAAATTCAGATATACACTGTTGCATTTGGAGAGATATTTGATTACGTTGGAGATAAACTTAGAAGATACTGAATCTTCAGAAATGTGATAAAAGATATCAATCGATTAGTGAAGATAGCTACGATCAATCGATCGATCAGAAGGAGATAAACACAAATATTTGGATTCTCATTCAAATATTCTTCCTGATTTCTCTCGGCCAACATCTCGACCCTCTCCCCTATATATACAGAAGACTGAAGTCCGAGAGAAACATCAGAAAACTCTCTAAAGCCTCCAGGCATCCAGGCTAATAGTTTATTAGTTTCTTTACTTTTATTGCTTTGGTCATTGCTTCAAGGACGAAGTTTGTAATCACTGCATTCCAGAGAAGCTATTCTGAACCCTCTTTTAATACAAGCAATTTTCATTGTCATTATGTGTACTTTTACCATGTCTGAGTAGTCTTTTAGTTAGGAATAGGGTTTTGCTATGAGGAATCATGGTTTGGTAGATATGCAATAGGATTATGTAATGAATAGTTTATAGGCTGATATGTCGCTGTAAAAGTGTTCAGAGTTAGCGTTTGAGGTTACTTTATGAGACTAAGGCGAGGAGAAAATTTTACCAGGATGCTTAACACTTCTATTCGGTTTGTACTTGTTAATGCTAGGTCTAGGATGATTGTTTGATGAGTATGATTGAGTTAGGGTTAGGTGTGAATGTTATTATGTTATGATATGTTTTTTTGTTGAAGTGGTGTGATGTCGGACTGAGACCGTTGACATGGCGATCGCGGTGAAGCCCGTTAACCGGATGACGAGCCAGAAGGTGGCAGAAGACCTTTCGAGGTGCCTGGCCAGCCAAGGATAGTGTCATGGAATGTTATATGATGTGTTTATGATATTTTATGATGTGTTGTGATATGTTATATGTAATAATTTGCTTTTGAGTGCCATGTGTATGTTGTGTTCTGGATTTGGTATTGCGGTTGCAGGTTGTGTAGTAGTGTTGGGAGTCAGTTTGGGTAAAACATGATTTTTCTCACTGAGTAATTCATTACTCACCCCTCTCCTTTCCCGTTTCAGTGTTGTGCAGGTTTTGCGTGTGAGTAAAGTTAGGGCGCAAGACTTAGGGCTCAAAGTGAGCATGGACCGGTTTTACAATTTGGTATCAGAGCCTAGGTCAAGGCCACTCCGGTTCTGACCCGGAGGTTTGTGTGGGTTGAATCACACAATCACTATTTGTTCGAGGTTCTAGATGAGGAACTCGTTTCAAAGCGCAGGACGCAAACACAAAGGAACTAGCAAAGGATAGGTTTTATCGATTGTGAAAAAGAGTATTTCGTAGCGTAAGCTTTTAGGGTTCTTAAGCCAGAAACAGATGATCATACAAGTGTAACCTAGAAGAGTATATATACAAGATTATGCCGACCTAGAGATAAGTTAAACTCCTAGACCTTTTCGTATATACTTGATTCGTCTTTCCTTCCTCCCTTCAGGTCGGCTCATCTTATCTGGGCCCGGGTCTGCTCGGCTATTTGACAGGATTTGGGCTTATCTGCGTACCGCTCAGCCCACCATGTAATGACGAGCTCGTCCTTTTGGGACTAAAATGAAAATAGGCTAAGGAAGTGATTTTAGTAAACACCTCGACCCGAATAATAAGCTTCAAATATGGCCGAGGATATGTTCTGACTAATGACCTCGGCCTTTCGTGTGCTATGAGCCATGCCGAGCTTGCGACTTAGTTAAGTGCTCGACATTGCTGGCAAAAGGTTATGATACATATTGCCGAATACATGATGTAGATGAAGTCCTAGACTTTACAAGTATAATGATGTATTGGCGAGCTCATGACTTGATAAACTCCCTCGGCATGCTGATAGATATCGTCTATGCCGAGAAAGTGACTAAGAAAGTCTATCCTCGGCATTTGCCCGTAGATATAAGGCCGAGGTTTTTCTTAAAAGCCTGACCTCGGTTTATCCGTTCGATACTTATTCATTTTGACATGACTATTTATCTATGATATGTTGTACGTGGGGGATATTTGACCCCCACAGTTAGCCCCCAGAAGCTCGCATGACCTAGTTCCTGCGAGATGAAGCCGAGCTTGTAGCTAACGGTCGAAACGATTTAATGTTCGGAAGATGAACAGTTCTCGCATGTATTTGAGGCAAAACGTTTTCAGTTTTCTCGCTTATTTTCGAGGAAAACGCTTCGGTTTCCCTCTTGCCTCTATTTAAGATTTTTTCTCCTCTCATTTCTCCTCATTTTGCATTATAAGAAGAGTGAAGTAACATCCTTCTCAAGGTAAATCCTCTGTTCTCTCTCTTCATTCTTCTTTGGAGTTCTTGATTGTTCTTAGCTAGATTCTTCAGCGCCGCCGCATTAGATCTTATTTTCCGGCGTATCGTTTAGAATTTAGGGTTTATCCATCAATTTCCACCGTCGACGATGGCTTCCATCGACCGAACGTCTTCTGAAGAAGTGACCGAGCAAAGTGGGCAAAATGATGCCGAGGGCATCGATTTTTTGGAGGACTTCAGATCGGCCGAAGGCGAGGATGCGTTAGACGAGGAAACAAGGGGAAGAGTCGCGGGATTTGCCTCTTCGGAGGGGGATAACGAGACCGAGGACGAGGAAGAAGAAGAAGAAAAATGAGAAAAACAGCACCTACCGAAAAAGCATACGAGAGATGAGCCACGAGATAAACCTTCAAGAGTTGAAACTTCAACAGGGTAAGGCAAAAGAAGCAGCCGAGCTCGCTGCTAATCCGGTTCAAGTGAACCGGATAGTTATTGATCCCAACAGCCTGGCTCTTGTGTCGGCCGATGCAGGGATTGCTCTTAATGCCGAAGAGCTCCTGATGACCGAAGAGGCCGCACAAAGGCCCGAAGACGCTGTTCTTCGGAAACACTCGTAAAAAAAAAAGGACGAGAGAAGTTTCCTCGGCCGAAGGGAGTCCTGCCGAGCAGTCATAAAGAGCTAAGAAGAAGAAGAGGGGGGAGTCTTGTAAGGCCTTTGCAGCCAACGTCTCTCCCGAGGGCAGCCGCCGAGGAGATTCCCTCGGATAAATTGGTCAGATCTGAGACCCTATTCTCTAAGCTTACCTTCCCGGGAGTCTCGGTCCCACCGATCGATTCGATGGCCATCCGAACCGGATACGGCCGTCTGGCCTATCAAGGGTTCCAGGTAATTCTTCCGACTTATAGCTACTTTTTTTCTAAACAAGACGACTTGACCTTAACTTTGTATTATTTTTGTTTTGAAAGTACAATGCCGAGGTGAATAGTGCCATGATTTTGTACGAGGGTGCGATCGCTCAGCGGGATTCGCAGGTGCGGACTCTGGAGGAGCAGCTGACAGAGCTTAAGGACAAGGCCGAGCTGGAAACGAAGCTGGCTAACGAGCAAATTGTCAGCCTTGAGGAGGAATGCTCCCAGCTCAAACATGACAAGGATAATCTGGTCAAAGCCGAGCAGGAGAAGGATGAGGAGATCGAGATGCTCAAAGCCGAACTTGAGAAGGTCTCGCGCCAGGCTAGGAGAGAGGTTAAGAATTCCCTTAGCCCCAAACTAGAGGCGGTGAGGTCTCGTCTAGCCGAGTTAAATGACGATCTTTTGACGAACCTCATCTATGATCTCCAAAACGCAGCCAACCTGACCCTTATCGGTGAGCTAAAGGCTGAGGAGGGCAAGGCCGAAGGGAAGAAGTCGCTTGACGACTTCGAAGCTGAGATAAAAAATTGGATCCCTGCTTATGAAGATGCCGGTCTTGTCTTTGACCAAACTATATCCGCGATTAAGGACGAGCTGGTGCTGTCCCCCGAGCCTCCTTTGATTGCGTCCCCCGAGGCCGATGCCCCGGAAGCTGAAAATGAGACTCTTGCTGCTGAGGTGGAGAAGGTCGTTGAAGAAGAAGTTTCTGCTGCTGAGCAGGAAACTGTTTGAGTTTAACATTGTTGCTTTGCTGTTTTTTTTTTGTTTTTTGTTTGTTTTGCTGGGTATGAAAACCTTATGTTTTGCCAAGGGCGAATAGAATGCATGGATGGCTTTATCCAAAACTTAATTTATTCAGATTAAATGTTTAAGTGGAATATTGTTGCGCACAAGCCGAGCATTTTTAATCCTATATGTTTAGTTTAAATAAACGCTTAAGATTGCTCTTAGGATGTAAGTTGACCAGCGATTAAGGCGAGATGGGTTTAGATAGTGCACTGTTAAGAAATAGACAAGGCTATGTAGGAGACCTAGGTAATGTTGGATTTCATCATTGTGGCCAGAAATGATGAGTAGTGTGTTGCTTATGTTTTTGGTGTTTTGAAATAACTAAGGCATAAGATGCCGAGCAAGAAATATGCTGTAAAAGGAGAGTATGGATGTACTCTTATTCCCCCCCCCCTTTTAGAGGAGAGGGCTAGCTGGACTCATCCGAAGATGAGCTGCCTACGTACCCTTTGAAGGGATCAAGCCGAACCCGTAGTTCAAGTGTTTTTCTTTTTTTTTCTTTTGCTGCGTATAGCCGAGTACCAAGTACTAATGATAGTACTTCTTAAGGTGCCGAGCATTCCATGAACATGAAATGACTCTTCCATCCATCGCGACGAGCTCGTATACGCCGGGCTTTACGACTTTAACAACGCGGTAAGGTCCTTCCCAATGCGCGCCGAGCTTCCCAACGTTTGGTTCTACTGTTTTTTGAAAGACTTCGTGTAAGACGAGGTCGCCTTCATGAAAACACCGAGGGCGAACATGCGAGTTGTAATATTGGGCGGCCTTTTGCTGGTAGTTCTGAAGACGGACAAGTGCGCGATCTCGTTTTTCATCGAGGAAATCAAGCTGGTCAAGTAACATGGTGTTATTGACCTCCTCCTCTTGGGGTGCAAGCTGTCGACGAAGTCTGGGAAATTCTATCTCCGCTGGGATCACGCACTCGGATCAATAGATGAGGGAGAAAGGAGTCTCGCCGGTGGGGCGACGAAGAGTCTTTCTCTGTGACCATAAAACTCCATCTAACTCTTCGGCCCATCTTCCTTTCTTAACGTCTAATCATTTCTTTAATCCATCGACGATTGTCTTATTGATAGCCTGTGCTTTTCAATTACCTTGCGGATAGCGAGGAGTAGACTTGGTGAGTCGGATTTTCCATTTTTTGCAGAATCCTTCAAACTGAGCTGAGATGAATTGCGATCCATTGTCCGTGACGTCCATGAAACTAAGCAGTTCATTTCCGGCAGTGGCCTCGACAAGCCGATCGATACTCGCCACTTTCCATTCTTGTTCTTGACGACCACATGATTTGCGATCCAGTCTGGGTATTTGGACTCCATTATGGATCCAACTTTTAGCAAACGATCGACGTCAACATTGACTGCCGCAGCTCGTTCGTCGCCCATCTTGTGATGTTTTTGCTTGACTGGTTTGAAAGAAGGGTTGACGTTCAGTTCGTGACAAGCTATCTGTGTGCTTATGCCGGGCATATCCTCAACCGCCCACGCGAACGTGTTCACGTTGCATTTGAGTAATTCGATGATCTCTATGCATAGGGGATCCTGAAGCTGGCTGCCAATCTCCACACATCGTTCTGGGTGCCCGTCGTCGATCGGCACTGGTGTTACGGAGTCTCCGCTCGTCTGTATTTTGGGAGACTCCGCGAGCTGTAATTGCTATAAGGCAATTGACAGTTGTTTGTCGTCGTCATGATCTGCTCGACTTTTCTTTACCTCGACAACCGGTCTTCGATCCGTTATTGGGGATCTGAGCTTGTTCTCGGCCAAGAGGTAGACTTTGGAGTCTCACTGACTCCCTCGAATCGTCCCGACCCCCATTGTCATCGGGAACTTTACGCACAAGTGGTAGGGAGAAGGCAGAGCTTTCATCGTGTTTAACCATGGTGTGCCGAGGATGATGTTGTAAATTGCTGGGTGATCTGCAACTGAGAAATCCACGATCTTAGTTACGCTGAGGGCTTGAACTGGAAACTTGATTGTTCTAAGTCATCGTCGTTTCGCCAGAGAACCCTGTCAATGGCTAAGGACTGAAGAGCACCTCTGTGAGAGGAATGTTCATCCTGCGAATGGTTTCTAAAAAGATCACGTCCATCGTGCTTCCGATGTCGATGAGGACTCTTGCTACTTCAAAGTCATTGATGAGGAGTTCAATCACTAGAGGGTCGTTATGGGGATGAACGATTCCTTTAGCGTCCTCGGTTTCGAAGGTCATACTATGAAAGGGGATATCGCGATCGGATGTCACTCTGAAGACGGAGTCAGCCTGCCGTTGGAAGGCTTTGATGGAAGACACCATATCAAAACAATACTGTGACCCGCCCATGATCATATTAATCCGAGGTCGAGGGCCTCGCTGCTGGTCTCCTTCATCTCCTCGGTCTCGTTTGGCTGCATCGTTCTGTTGCGGGGCTGGTCGGGTGTCATCTTTATTTGGTCCAGGGAAATCTTTGACGCTGAATCCTCTCAATTTTCCCTCGGCCAGACATTTTGCCAAAAGGCCCCAAGGACTTTGCAGTTGGCAGGGCTGTGTCCCTTGTTCTGGTGGTGGTCACAGAAGGCATTTTCGTCGTAGGAATTCTGGAGGAGCCATTGATTTGAACGTCCCCTTCCCCGACCTCATGTTAGGCCCCCACCTCGGCCTCTACCTCGTCCTTGGCTTCTCTCTGGTGTTTCCTCGGTATAATAGCATCCCTCGTCTTCAGGATGGTCCACGAGATAGTTGTGGGAACCACCCTAAGGTGCTCCTTCGAGGTCGATGTAGCGGCCGGTAGCTACGCGTAGTCTGTTAAGGCACAGAAGGAGTCGGTCGGCCTGTCGACCTCCCTTGTTTGCTCTGAAGGGTTAGCATTTCCTCCTCGTCGGCTATGTACCCAACAACCCGTTGAAGGGCTTCTTGGCTGGTGTTGACTGGTCGTTTTGCCAGTGATCGGCGAAGTTTGCCAGTGAAGAGAAGCGCTTGCTTCAGAGCTTCGAGAGTAGCTTCGTCCCCCATACCGTCAATTTGCTTAAGGGTTGATTTGAATCTGATGATGAAATCGTGAAGGGATTCGTTCTGCCCCTATCGGATGTTTCATAAATCTTTCCCAGTCGGCTCGGTTCTGGTCAAGATCACGTTATGCGCTAGGAACTTGCTTTGGAGGGTGTTAAAGTTATCAACCGAGTATGGGTCCAACTTTGTGAACCATCAGAGGGCTGCCCCATCTAAGTGCTCGGCGAACAGAAGGCAAAGACCGGAATCTCTTTGTCCCGGCAGGAATTTTGCTCGGTTCATGGCAACATGGAACGAACAAGGTGTGCTTTGGGATCGGTAAGCCCTTTAATTAAAGATTGGAATTTTAATCTTTCTAGGATCCGGGATATTCACGGCCGTGATGGCTGGGACGAAAGGAGTTCTTCTCGTCTCTTCAAGCATCCGGTCGATCGTTGGGGCCAACGAGGTTGCTCGATGAACATGGTTCTGAACAGTTTTAAATCCGTCGTTGGTCCTCGGGATCATGGCTTTCATCTCGTCTAGTTCGGCACGAAGATCTCGGTGTCCGGATTCCTCATCTAGATCATTGTCGTCGTCCAAAACCTCTACTCTGTTAGCAGCGGCTTCAGAATCTTTAGCTTGTTTGCCGTTTGTTCATGTAATCTCGTCAGCTCCCGATTCTTTCCTATTCTGATCGTCCGTGTTCCGAGGTGTCTTGCGGTTGACGACTACCCTGCTAAGCATCGAGGCTCCTCATCTTGGAGGAGGAGGAGGAAGGTGAGTGGGATCTATGATCCTAAAGGTGTTGGAAGGTGTCTGGAAGCCATCATTAATGTTGAGAGAGCTCCGAACATTGGTTGGGACTTTTTTCGGAGGTTTGAGCGTCGCGGCCAGCTGGGTAGAAATTGAGTTCAGCTGGTTGAGGATGCTGAGATTTGTCGTCTTCTGCTGCGAGGCTCGGTGAACGAGATCAGCCAGCGTAGCGACGACGGCTTCTGGGTTGACCTCAACACGGGCGATTCCCTGGTTGTCGGTCACAGTTCACGTGATTCTAAACGGTGTGGCCATTCCTGTTTGATGTCCTTCGGGAGGGTTTTGGTGCTCGTCGGTCATTATTCTTTGCTAGGGTTTTCGTTTGAAAGTTATCAGAGATCCCCACAGTCGTCGCCAAATTGTGTGGGTTGAATCACACAATCACTATTTGTTCGAGGTTCTAGATGGGGAACTCGTTACAAAGAGCAGGACGCAAACACAAAGGAACTAGCAAATGATAGCTTTTATCGATTGTGAAAAAGAGATTCTTTCGTAGCGTAATTTTATAGGGTTCTTAAGCCATAAAGAGCTGATCATACAAGTTTAACCTAGAAAAGTATATATACAAGATTATGCCGACCTAAGAGATAAGTTAAACTCCTAGATCTTCTCGTATATCCTTGATTTGTCTTTCCTTCCTCCCTTCAGGTCGGCTCGTCTTATCTAGGCCCGGGTTTTCTTGGCTATTTGACAGGATTTGAGCTTATATGCGTACCGCTCGGCCCACCATGTAATGACGAGCTCGTCCTTTTGGGACTAAAATGAAAATAGGCCGAGAAAGTGATTTAGGTAAAATCCTCGGCCCGAATAATAAGCTACAGATATGGCCGAGGACATGTTTTGACTAATGACCTCGGCCTTTCGTGTGCTATGAGCCATGCCGAGCTCGCAACTTAGTTAAGTGCTCGACATTGCTGATAAAAGGTTATGATACATATTGCCAAAGACATGATTTAGATGAAGTCCTCGGCTTTACGAGTATAATGATGTATTGCCGAGCTCATGACTTGATAAACTCCCTCGGCATGCTGATAGATATCGTCTATGCCAAGGAAGTGACTCAGATAGATTATCCTCGACATTTACCCCTAGATATAAGGCCGAGGTTGTTCTTTAAAGCCTGACCTCGGTTTATCCGTTCGATACTTAATCATTTCGACATGATTATTTATCTATGATATGTTGTGGGGGATATTTGATCCCCACAAGGGTAACCACTTTAAAAAAAAAAAAATTTCAAAGTGTTTTGATGTTTCCGGAAACAATTTAAAATGGTATGGGAAATTTTTTGGATAAATAGGATCTTTGAGTGTCTAGAGTCTCACGCTAGATTGTTTGGTTTGTTTGTAAGTCTTAAGTTGATTGCATAATAATTGCTAGTATTGAGTGTCCTTCTTTTTTCCTTGTTAGGCTAATGGAATCCATTAGCTTAGTTTGTTAGTAGTGTAGCCCAATACTTTGTCCACTGTTGGAACCACATTAACCTATAAGTTCGATTGGGCAAGTGTTGCGTTTCTAGTAGCAGGTATTGAAGGAGGCAAGGAACGTTTGGAACCGCAAAAGCAACAAAAGTAGAAACTCAAAAGACTTAAATGACTTTTAATGAAGCAAGGATTGAGGGACTACACATACATGTAATGGAAATGATCTTGAATAATAAGACGTTTTCGACGAAAAGGAAAGAAGAAAAATGATAAGAGAAAATGAAGACCATGACTATTTCTTTTTGTAACTTACAAAAGTTAAGGATCAGAGTTGTGTTCAGAGAAGAGAGAATCCATTCCAGACTATATGAAAAGGGGAAAGGAGCGCCTAAAAATTTGGAGAAAGGTCAATCCTACAAGCCAATAATGCAAATGAAATGTTATGGATACAATGAACGTCAATAGGGACCACCTAGTAAGAGATCGAGAGTTTGAGAACTGCAACAGTAGTGTCGAGTAGAAGCTGGGACAGGGAAGAGGCGTACAAAGTGCAACGTGAAGCATATTTGGTTATCAAGAACATTTATCTATTGCGGTAATAATTAGTTTGATACTTATACATGGAGGAGCTGTAACTTCATTAAATTGCTAGCAATAAAGGGAAAAAGTTGTTGGACACGCTGAAGATTCTAAAGTAATCACCAGTAAACCATGAGCTGAGTAATAGAAAGATAGAATAATAAGGATATACGGAGTTGTTGTATGGAAGTTTGCTTCACCACCAAATAGTACTGGAAGTATGCAATGTAGAATGATACATAACTATTTGGAGAAACTTACTTTCCTCACAGTCTTCGACCAAAAGAGAAGGAGGTAAGGGAAATTTTGGGTATCATTGAGAAGGCTAGATAATAAAAGGTCCACATGAATTAACGGATGGGTGAATGATAGTTAAGTCTACGTTAATAAATTACAATGAGAGTTGGCTATAAACATCAGAACTCTAAAATTCAGAAAGGCAGATTTGCGGTAGTTTCATCTAACGAGAATTAAGAAGGATTGAAATGTACGCTAGTGTTGCCAAAACTTTAAGAGTGAGTCTGGTAGTATATCAGAGTTTACGATCATTGTTGGAATTGAAAAGTTAAAGATTAGCTCGCTATTTAAGAAAACGAGCAAGTGCATGTTGAGGTATGTGTGAATTAAGTGTCAAGTGAAAACTTAAGTCATGGGATGAGAAGAGGAGCTCACAACGAGCGAAGGTTGATTGGTTGGATTGTTTAAAAATATTGTAACCAGGCCCGGTAGAGAAAGCCGTTCCGAGGGTTACATGCACGTTGATGAGTGCACCATTCTAGTTTTATTGGTTGTTGTAACTAGAGCCGGTGAGGAAAAACCGTTTGGAGGGTTACATGCACGCCGTTAGGTACACCCAGTTAAATTCTAAGTGTGTCCGGAAAGTGTTGTTTGAAAGAGAAGAAATGTTTCCATACTAATTGAAAGGATATGCGACCATGGGAAAAGAAAATGAGAGGACCTCGCCAAGGAAAGCGATTTATGTTTAAGCTTAAAAATAAAAGTAATGGTAAATCATAGATGGAACAATCGCAACAACCTATTTTAGGTATTGAGTGTTTGATAAAAGAACGTCTAAAGATTTTAAAAGTAAAAATCCATGGTTAGAAAGTGGTGACAAAATAGATGAAGTGTTCAGAGAAATGCAAGTATATAACTACAGTTTGAAGGGACAAGAACGGTGGATTATTACAAAAACTCTAGTACAACTTAAATGTATGATGTCAATGAGCTTATCAGAACTAGAGGACAGTTCTGAACCATAGAAAAAGTAAATTATTAGAGATGTGGTACGAGATAAGTGGGAGAGAAGAAAACCCGCAGATTCGAGGACGAATCTATTTTTAAGTGGGGGAGATTGTCACGGCCCGTGACTTGAAATCCCGAGGCCCATTAACAAAACAAAAGCCCAAAGCTTATTTGAGAACCAAACGTTGTAAAAAAAAACAGAAAACCCTAATTATTTCATCACTTGTCATACCTCACTGAATCCCATCGACGAAAGCTAGAAGAGAAGAAGTGTTTGTGGTGGCAAGGTGAATTCGCGTAGGGAAAAAAATAGAGATGGGAAAATGGAGAGAAGGAAACTGAGTTGAGAGAAGAACAAGAAGACAGGAAGAAGAAACAATGATGGTGATGGGACAATGATCAAAGACCAGAGGGAGATGTGGTGGTGATTGGAGAACAGCATGACTGCTTTGTGCTGGAAGAAGAGAAGAAGAACCAATGAAACAAGTGGTGGTTGTGACCGGTTCTGCGTAGGGGTTTTGGTGACTCGTTTTTGGTCCAGATCTGAAATAGTTACGTGACGGGTTTATATGTCTTGATAGATATTGTTACGTAGTTTCCAGAACACCTTTCGGATTCCGATTCCAAGGCAAACTCAGCCCGTAAACCTCTTTCAAAGTTTGGAAAAAGTTATAGGTTTTTGCAACAATACTTAGTCTCAGATATGGTCATGTTTACAGTTCCAAGGTGTATTTGGAAAACGTTTGCAATCAGATCCAAAGGACTTATCATACTTTCTTGGTATCACTGGACAGCCCTCACTACCTAGTTTCTAGATCAACTCTCGGATCGTGAATCCTAGGTAATATACAACCGAAAGTCGTATTCAAAGTTGATGGAAAATGACTGTTTCTGAAACCAGACTTGGTCTCTGTTTTGAGTTTTACCCAGTTTCACGGAACTACTTTGTTAGGCGGTTATCTTACGGTACAAAAGGAGTTAGATCGTGTTCGTTATATCCCCAGAAAGGTCTTGCTTCAGAGAAGTCATAACGGGTTTCTTTTATTCTTATTGAGGTATATTCCGAAAGTTATTTACGTTTCTTCTTGGACAAGAAACTGTCTGAAACCCAGAACAAGAAACCTAACTCGTGCAGGAAGACATCCAAAAATTCTAGTGCTGATTTTGAGTTTATGCCATTGCAGATCACTGTAGCAATGTTCAGAGTTAGCGTTTGAGGTTACTTTATGAAGGAAAGTTGTCCTGAAATCACATTGTATGATTCGAACATAGTTGTT